>APFE030508843.1:24733-48917 GCA_000404065.3 Pinus taeda | reverse complement strand
TCATGCACTTTCTGAGCCCACCATTTGAGCGCATTACTGTGGTCCATTGATAGTCTATTGAATACGTCCTTCCAAATGTTGTAAATTATTTTTTGATGAGGGAGGGAAAGCGTGTCAGCCACATCCATAATTCCTCTCTCCAATGCCCACAATTTTTCACGGTGCATAGGGTGATCCGCAATCAGCATAACCATGGTATCCAACCAATTGGTCAGAAATGAAACCCGAAATGAAGCAGAATTAATAATCTCCCCATTCCCTATTGCATATAGAATGCGATCAAGTAAAATATCTACTTTAATTTTCACACCAACGCGACTGTATTTTGCCGAATAACGAAGGTGACCATCGGCGCAAAATAATTCAATAAATGTTCGATAGAGCTTCCCATCACAGCCTCTAATAACGTCAAAGAGCCACAATAGATTTGACCAAGCATTAACAGCTACTTCTTCCGCCTCACTAAACTCGTTAACTTTAATACGTTCTACGTTGGCACGAAATTCTTCTAACAGTGCGTCCCTACACGTTTCTGCAATGGCCTTAACTGAGGACTTCTTTGCGGCCTCAAAGAATCCTACAATATATTTCTCCACTTCCCTATTGTTTGATCTACAAGATATTGTAGACAACATGTCTTGTAAAATTTGTTTCAGCATATCTAAATCCCCACAACTTGACTTGTCACGACTAATACAAAGTCTGACAGCTAATTCCGGCAAAATGTTTATTCGCAACGAGGATAGCGTGGCCCGAAGTTTGGATTCTTGCTCCGGACTCCAACGAACAGCATTCAAATATTTCATGCATTGTTTTACCCCCTTATGAAATAGCATTTGAGAAACAACTGGTAGAATATCCAGGGTTTCATCCACACCAGAGAAACAGAAGTGTTCATCTGCTTCACACGAATACATGAGCTGAAAACATTTAAGAAAAATCTCTGCACTAACATTTATCTTGAGTTGAAGGGGCTGCTCATTCAGAGACCGGCCCTGAGAAAGCCAGGCTTCATAAAGAATTGTTTCTTTCAAAACATGAGAATGGAGGTATATATTTGTTTCGTCTCCATTTTCATCGATCAGCCGTAATTTTATGTCAGCGGTTTCTTGATCACCAAATTGAAACAATCGTTTCGCCATTGCTACTATTGCAAAGCTTATGGAAGAATCTCTTTTAGATTAAAGGACTTCCCCAAGGAACCCACTTTCGGTATAGATTTATATTTTGATATGGTTTCAGAATAAAAGAATAATTAGAGTCTCGCAAATTGTTTAGCCGCGCTATGACTTGTTGTCTTCTATTTTTTCTTTCATTTATAGTCTATTTGTACCTGTTCATGGCACTGAGGTCAGGTCGGCTTATTTATTTATTTATACATGTTTATGGTTGCTTCGGCCATGCGGTCGGAAAGCTCAACAATGAGTGGTTAAGTTGGTGGATTATACCGGATTTTGTGGAGAGGAAAATGTCGAGGGGACGAAATCGGAGGTGGTTTATGATCGAGGAGGTTATATATGTGGCTGTAATAGACTGAAGTGGGGATTTGGCGGAAAGTAGGATTTCAGACAGAAGGGAACATACAATAATTTATAATGGACTTCAAACCATCACTATTATCAACCCAAACCACATTATATCTTGAGTGAGGGTTTATGCTGCTTCAAATTCAATCGGGTCACTCGAAAGCTCACTTTTATATTGAACATCTTAGGGTGTGGGAAACGTGAAATTAGTTCAGTAGATAGCCAAAGGGGGTAGGGTGGCATAAAAGTGAAAAATAAATAAATAGGCTATAAAGAAACAAGGGAGCCACTGCCTTAGCCGTAGTCCCTGCCGAGGTTTTTGCAATGTTCGTGAAGCTTTTGTTGAATAGCCAGTATTACATTCTGCCAGCAACTTACAGCTAGAGCTGTCAAATCGACCGTGATGTGCGGAATTCGATATGCAAATTGACAGAATTTTGTAATGTCAGCAATCGGTGCAATTAAGTGAGCAATCAGTGCAATTAAGTGATCTATCTTACATCGGAGGTAAATCGCATATAAAATGATGTATGTGACAGCAAAAGCAAATCGGAAACTAAGTGATGTATCTAACATCAGAGGCAAATCTCAAATAAAATCTTGGTGTTAGATTGCAAGTGAGGTTTTTGGCAGTTGAGTGTGACAGGCTCCAACTTCTTGTTTCTGTTGAAGTTGGCAATTTTTACTGTGGACAATTTTAGACATGATGCACATACAGTGTCTTTTATTTTGAGGCATTCAGAAGCTAAGGTGGTCTTTGTGGATTACCAATTCTTGGAAGTTACAAACAGACAGACAAAAAATGACATTTTAATTCATTAGGTTGCATTATGAAGAAGATGAGTAAAACAAGGAAAGATTCATAAATATGAAACTCAGTTCTTGCTCAATATGAAACTCAGTTCTTGCTCAATATTACAATTGGTGAAATCATGATCAAGGGCAGCATTGTCATGAAGGGATACTTCAAAAATGCTGAAGCTACAACCAAAGCATTTGGAAAAATAGGATGCTATTACCATTGGAAATGTGTCCTTATGACCAGTCTGAGAAGTGAGTGCAACAAACACACAAAAAATGACATTTTACAGAGGTGCCTTTATCAAGAATCCCAGTACAATGGAAAGTGTTCTTCATGACGGTACTACAATTGGTGAATTCATGATCAAGGGCAACATAGTCATGAACATATTTGTTGCATCGCGAATGGATCCTCCAACTGCGTCTTCACAAAGCCTTGCAGAGAAGAAAGGATATGACAGTCAGCGATATGACAAACAAACCTTAGTAACTTGTAATATTGCGTTGTCATAAACAACTGATACTGTCACTACTACCAACAAATTGTTGCAATTTCATTGCTTTTGCTTCTATCAAACAGTCAATAATCAATATGATATGAACTATCACAACCACAAGTCCCAACACTGAGATCAATAAACAATACTTTTTCTCTGCCACAACAACACAATACAAACCCTCTCTGCAACATGCACCTTTACTCACTACAACAACTATAGCATATTCTAATCAGTGTTTACTGCAACATACACACTCAATATAATCACCATATGTCCAACAATACTCTACCACTATCATCAACAATGTTTGCAATGCAAACATACCATATCAATATTGTCCTTATTAACCTTATTCATCAAAATTAGATTACCAACAATACTTCCTATGTAGAAATTCTAGTAATTCATGCTAATAAGTTCACTCTATTACTGAGCATATTAAGAGATCATAGAACTGTTTGCTTTAGATTTATCAAAGAAGAAACTTGAACCAAGTCTCAAATGTATGCCAGATCACCCAAAAACGTGCCACAAAAAGGTTTTCGTAGATCAATGTAGTTATGTCCAAAAGGAGTCTTAAATAAAGAAAACAAAGTGCCTTAGAAATATTGTTTCAAGGGTACCCTTAGAAAAAATGTCCTTTATAGCATGTTCCAAGAAGAAATAACCTTCAAAATCAAATTGAATTAGACCACATAACTGGAAATTAACCCAACATGATGGCCTTGCAAACCTCCACTGACAGTCTTAGATTGGGGCTTTAGTAGTTCTTGAATAGATCTATGTTTGACTTGAAAAAATTCAATGTGTGATTCCTTACAAAAATTCAGATTAGGGCTTGAAAATAAAAAAATTTAGTCCAACTCACATTAGGGCTCAAATTTCCTTAGGGAACCATGAATAGGGTGCTTTAGGACAACCAAACAGACTCAAATAAGTATGTGTCAAAAGTGACCGAAATCAATCCATGAGAATGCCACGAAACTAGAATGCCATAGATACTTGGATTAGGCTCAAAATCACAACAGAGACAAGCTGTAAAACTATGCAAAAATAGGCCTCCAAATAATGTCACATAGGGCCGATATTAGGTCTCAAGAATGGCCTCAGAAAGGATTAAATAGGCCTCATAACGAATATGAAATATGCCTTACAACTAGAGCGAATTTATCCTCAGACGATTCTACCTCAGAAACCAAGGGAAAAATGCTTCAAATCAACTCGTTAGAGGTCAAACAACAGGCATAAATTGAGATTCAAAATTTTGACAATCTCTCCTCAAAAATGTGAGCTGTAACTCAAATATACTCCATAATCATTGCACAAAACCATACCCAAAAGAAGTAAAAAAATTGAACCCAAAAGCCACTTCAAACTTGGGCCTTTCTTCGATTGTGCATGAATATTATAGGCCGCATAAGAGTTGCAAAGATGTGATGTGTTCAAGTGAAAATAGTGGAGAGTTCATAGGCCCTATATATAATGCTTAAGTGGACACAAAAGAGCGGGGGCTACTTTCAGAAATTTTCTGAGTATTTCTATTACCTGGCATGGATGCTGTAGAGGCAGAAGTAGTAGATGGATAGTCTAATAGCCGAGTACTTGTTGTAGATTCCTATGCTCCTCTGGATATTCTAATAGCTGAGTACTTGTCGTAGATTCCTATGCTCCTCGTTCGAGATGTTATTGTTAGTGGTTGTTTCTTGGTTTCTTTTTCCTTTGTGCTTCTACTTTTAGGATGTCCATAATCAGAAGAGTCATGAGAACAAGTGCTAAGAGAAACAATGCTGCCAGTTGAGTAAGTTCGCTTATGCTAATGAATTCCATGTTATGTGAAGCGAAGAGATGTATGTCAATATGTAGGTGCAGAAAGAAGTTATGTTTTGCCGGCGAGAAATTAGGCATTTCTTTTGCTAATCTATAAAATAGTTCAAGGTGTTTACAAGCTGGCTTTAAGTGTGAATGGAACTGAGTTTTTGGGAATATTTTACTGCAAGCAAGAGGTAATCATTTGAAAATATTGAAAGACAGTGGGTAATGGATGTTTGTATAGGCTTGTTCAACCTCGTGGAACGAGCGTTTTTGGAGCCTATGCATTAAAAGAGATGCAACCGAAAAGTCCTGTACAACCAAATAGGGAAACCCCGGCAAGATCACAACACTTCAATGCAGGATAAATTTCTGACAGGTGCAGAAATAAATACATATACGGACCAATTTGAAATGGAACTGAAATACTTCAAGATTAGATCGAAGAGGATATAATCCAAGATCAAGAGCATTTATTGGACCAAACTAGTGTTTAATGATCGTCATAAAACAAAAAACCTACCACTTCAATGTTGCAAGATGCATAATGTTCACCACTGACAATCTATAAAGAGAAAGAGAGGAAGTAATGAGGATATATATATATATATATATAATATATATATATATATAATATATTATAATAAAGTCTAATACTACAGTGCATGCATTACTAATTACTGTAAAGTACTGTAGTGACAATAGATAAAGGCAAGGGTTACAGGTTGTGAAACTCCACAAATATTTTTGACAAAAATTATAAAGATACATACCCATAGTTCCATAGTTCCACTCTACACAAGCATAGGGTGCTATTCGAAGATGAGCATAAAGGCGTGTTTCTTGTACTGTCTTCAAAAACCTCACTAGGTCAAATTTTTCTTCAAAATTATACTACAATTAAGTTGTATGCTACAATAAGTTGATCAACAATTCAGAGTTCAATTTGAAGTCATACAGACATTTCAAGATTGCTAAAATATTTTAAATGCTTATTAGCTGACGTTGCTCTAGGAGCTTATGTGCTAAGAAAGATGCAATCGAGAAGTCCTGTACTTCCATTTTTTTTGCGTCTAGTCTTTTCAATTTGATTCCTGGTATGGCATGCAACTAAACAACTAAACAGGGAAACCCTTGCAAGATTGCAACACTTCAATGAGAGATATATTTTTGACAAGGGCAGAAATAAATACATATACTTTCTGATTTGAAATGGAACTGAAATACTTCACCTAGAGCTATCAAATCAACGGTGATGTGCGGAATTCGATATGCAAATTGACAAAATTTTGGAATGTCAACAATCAGTGCAATTAAGTGAGCAATCGATGCAATTAAGTGATCTATCTGACATCGGAGGAAAATCGCATATAAAATGATGTATGTGATAGCAAAAGAAAATCGGAAATTAAGTGATGTATTTGACATTAGAGGCAAATCTCAAATCAAATCTTGGTGTTAGATTGCAAGTGAGGTTTTGGCAGTTGACTGCAACAGGCTCCAAGTTCTCGTTTCTGTTGAAGTTGGCAATTTTTACTGTGGACAATTTTAGACATGATGCACATACAATGCCTTTTATTTTGAGGCATTCAAAAGCTAAGGTGGTCTTTGTGGATTACCAATTCTTGGAAGTTACAAATAGACACACAAAAAATGACATTTTAATTCATTAGGTTGCATTATGAAGAAGATGAGTAAAACAGGGAAAGATTCATAAATATGAAACTCAATTCTTGCTCAATATGAACAGAGTGTAAATGTGTACAAGGATGCTTTTATCAAGAATCCCAGCACAACATAAAGTGTTCTTAATGACGATATTACAATTGGTGAAATCATGATCAAGGGCAGCATTGTCATGAAGGATACTTCAAAAATATTGAAGCTACAGCCAAAGCATTTGGAAAAATAGGATGTTATTACCACTGGAAATGTGCCCTTATCACCAGTCTGAGAAGTGAGTGCAAGAAACACACAAAAAATGGCATAGTACTGCATAGTAAAGTATTGTAGTGACAATAGATAAAGACAAGGGTTACAAGCTGTGAAAGTCCAGACTTATTCTTGAAAAAAATTATAAAGATACATACCCATAATCCACTCTGCACAAGCATAGGGTCCTATTCGAAGATGAGGATAAAGGGCTACCTCTTGTACTGTCTTCAAAAACCTCACCAAGTCAAATTTTCCTTCAAAATTATACTACAATTAAATTGTGTGCCACAATAGATTCATCAACAATTCAGAGTTTAATTTGAAGTCATACATACATTTCAAGATTGTTAAAATATTTTAAATGCTTATTACCTGACGTTTCTCTAGGAGCTTATGTGCTAAGAGAGATGCAATCGAGAAGTCCTGTACTTCCAATTTTTTTGTATCTAGTCTTTTCAATATGATTCCTGGTATGGCATGGAACCAAACAGGGAAACCGTTGCAAGATCGCAACACTTCAATGAGAGATAAATTTTTGACAAGTGCAGAAATAAATACATATACTGTCCGATTTGAAATGGAACTGAAATACTTCAAGTTCAAATCGTAGAGGCCTAATCTCCACCTGCATAACAACCAAACCTTAGTAACTTGTAATATTGTGTTGTCATAAACAACTTATACTATCACTACTACCAACAAATTGTTGCAATTTCATTGCTTCTACTTCTATCAAACAGTCAATAATCAATATGATATGAACTATCACAACTACAAGTCCCAACACTGAGATCAATAAACAACACTTTTTCTCTGCCACAACAACACAATACAAACCCTCTCTGCAACATGCACCTTTACTCACTACAACAACTATAGCATATTTTAATCAGTGTTTACTGCAACATACACACTCAATACAATCACCATATGTCCAGCAATACTCTGCCACTATCATCAACAATGTTTGCAATGCAAACATACCATATCAAGATTGTCCTTATTAACCTTATTCATCAAAATTAGATTACCAACAATACTCCCTATGTAGAAATTCTAGTCATTCATGCTCATAAGTTCACTCTATTACTGAGCATATTAAGAGATCATAGAACTATTTGCTTTAGATTTATCAAAGAAGAAACTTTAACCGAGTCTCAAACGTATGCCAGATCACCCAAAAATGTGCCACAAAAAGGTTTTCGTAGATCAATGTAGTTATGTCCAAAAGGAATCTTAAATAAAGAAAACAAAGTGACACAATTTTTCAGGGTGCATAGGCTGATCCGCAATCAGCATAACCATGGTATCCAACCAATTGGTCAGAAATGAAACCCGAAATGAAGCAGAATTAATAATCTCCCCATTCCCGATTGCATATAGAATGCGATCAAGTAAAATATCTACTTTAATTTTCACACCAACGCGACTGCATTTTGCCGAATAACGAAGGTAACCATCAGCGCAAAATAATTCAATAAATGTTCGATAGAGCTTCCCATCACAGACTCGAATAACGGCTCACTAAACTCGTTCACTTTAATACGTTCTACGTTGACACGAAATTCCTCTAACAGTGCGTCCCTACACGTTTCTGCAATGGCCTTAACTGAGGACTTCTTTGCGGCCTCAAAGAATCCTACAATATATTTCTCCACTTCCCTATTGTTTGATCTACAAGATATTGTAGACAACATGTCTTGTAAAATTTGTTTCAGCATATCTAAATCCCCACAACTTGACTTGTCACGACTAATACAAAGTCTGACAGCTAATTCTGGCAAAATGTTTATTCGCAACGAGGATAGCGTGGCCCGAAGTTTGGATTCTTGCTCCGGACTCCAACGAACAGCATTCAAATATTTCATGCATTGTTTTACCCCCTTATGAAATATCATTTGAGAAACAACTGGTAGAATATCCAGGGTTTCATCCACACCAGAGAAACAAAAGTGTTTATCTGCTTCACACGAATACATGAGCTGAAAACATTTAAGAAAAATCTCTGCACTAACATTTATCTTGAGTGCAAGGGGCTGCTCATTCAGAGACCGGCCCTGAGAAAGCCAGGCTTCATAAAGAATTGTTTCTTTCAAAACTTGAGAATGGAGGTATATATTTGTTTCGTCTCCATTTTCATCGATCAGCCGTAATTTTATGTCAGCGGTTTCTTGATCACCAAATTGAAACAATCGTTTCGCCATTGCTACTATTGCAAAGCTTATGGAAGAATCTCTTTTAGATTAAAGGGCTTCCCCAAGGAACCCACTTTCGGTACAGATTTATATTTTGATATGGTTTCAGAATAAAAGAATAATTAGAGTCTCCCAAATTGTTTAGCCGCGCTATGACTTGTTGTCTTCTATTTTTTCTTTCATTTATAGTCTATTTGTACCTGTTAATGGCACTGAGGTCAGGTCGGCTTATTTATTTATTTATACATGTTTATGGTTGCTTCGGCCATGCGGTCGGAAAGCTCAACAAAGAGTGGTTAAGTTGGTGGATTATACCGGATTTTGTGGAGAGGAAAATGTCGAGGGGACGAACTCGGAGGTGGTTTATGATCGAGGAGGTTATATATGTGGCTGTAATAGACTGAAGTGGGGATTTGGCGGAAAGTAGGATTTCAGACAGAAGGGAACATACAATAATTTATAATGGACTTCAAACCATCAAATGCTCGAGTCATGGGAGGATATTTAATAGTTTTATTCATTAGGGGATATTTAAAAAGTTATGGGGGCGATTTTAGTTGTGATAATATATGGTTAAATTTATTTAATTTAGTTGCCACATGATGTAAGATAATAGTGGTACATTCGTATGTCTTTGTAGTTGGGAGACAATTAAAGGCTTGCCCATTTTATGGGGTAAGATAACAAAGATGTGCATATGCCACATTCTCCAATGATGTAGTGTTTGATTGAAGCCATGGGATGAATAGCATTGATACATTTTCTTCTAGGCCTTTTATATAGTTGGGAGAAATAACTTAGTTGTGAGATTTAAAATGGTAATGATGCATTATACCAAAGGTCTTTGCACTTGGGATACATTAAGGGTTTAAATTCGTTTTTTAATGACAAATCCAAAGAGTTATGGGGTAGAATTTCTTAACATATAAGAATAATTAAAGATGTGCACATGTTACATTTGGAGAATGTAATGATTATGAATTATATGAAATAGTGTGTGGTCAAAGTTATGGAATAAAGAAATTAGCATTAATACACTTTGTTTTAGGTTTTTTTTGTAATTGGAAGAGAGGAAAGGCTTGGATTTTTATATTTGTTGTTATGGATAATATTTATTTTTTCTAAGTAGTATTGATCTATTATTATAATACAAAATGTTACAAAAGGACTTGATCTTAGAGAAGTTAAGCATCAGTGATCATCTCAAAATACGACTGTTGGTGTTGGACTGCCCCAATAGAGGAGAAACCAGTCCAAGGCTCGATAAAGACTGCCCCTGTTATCGGGGAAACCAGCCATTGAACCATAACAACTAAACCTTGGTTTTTCAAAATGAACCAGAAAGACAGGAACCATGCGAATCCTGAACCAAAAAGACAGAAACAGATCCAAGGTACAATATGACATTTCCACTTGCCAGTGAAACATCCAAGAAAACAAGACATTTGGCGTGAAGACAGAACACAAACAAACCATAAAACCACGTAACGTAGAAGCATATCCACCTGGAAGCCGGAGTCCTGTGCTTGAGACCGAGAGACCACAAAATAGTGCGATAAATCCATCTGGGAGCCAAAGGCCTTAGCGTTAGGCCACGTGTTAGGATGGAAGATCTCCCGGAGCTGGCTCTTCCTCTATCCGGCAGGCAAACCGATACCAATCATCTTCCTCTTCAGACGCGCCTTGTCCCTGAACGTTTGGAGGCTCCACAGAACCCTGAGCATCCGTCTGTCGCTTAACAGTATTCCCACCTTTGTTGTTGCCATGCAGGGCCTAACTGCTTTCACCTTGCTGCATGTTACTAATCCCATGACTTCCTGGCTCTACCCTGTTATGCTTGTTCTCACGACTAGACAGAGTATTCTGCACTGCAGATTCTTCCTCGAAAGAAATTGTGATGGTAGCGATAATTGTGGGCCTGTTTAGGGAGCTGTTGAAACGAAATTGGGTGCTGTGAGGGCCAGAAAGAGAGATGGGTGGGAGCTCCACGGTGTTGATAGCATTGTCCCGCCAACAACTTCTACTTCTGGTATTTGGGTAGCTGGGAAATTCAGTGGTTGAATCACGGGATTCAGAGGAGGAGCTAGTAGAAACTCGCGAGCGATTGAAGCCTCAACGCAAGCCTCCGCATCTACTGTGCATGCGGTGCCTGAGGCGAGGCATTGCTAAATTGATAGCAGAAATATTGGGCTGAATGCGACGTTGAGCTAGGGTAGGTGAGGGCGAGCCACAATCAAGATGACAATGATGAGAATGCGAGAAATGAAAACCATTACCAAAATCCTGACAAGGGAGAATGAGGCAGCATCTACCTGTAACAGTTATGAGACAAGCTTCGGCCGCTTGCAAAGAACAAACGCCATGGAGAAGGGGAGGATAAACTATACTATTTGTAGATGCCATGGTGCGGAAGGAAAAAAGCTCGTCACAGCTTTCGGGGACAATAAATGTCGCCTGCAAGGTGTGTTAACTTCAACTATGGTGGGCTCTCATGACAGTGCGTTTAGCCAGATGGCCTCCCAACCCGCCGGTGAACCGTCTTATTAGTTAAATGTGGTTGATGACACCCGCATCCAGGTGCGTTTCCTCTGCATTTGCACTTTCCTTTTGCACTAAATCATTGAAATCCTGCAAATGTTGAGTATTTGCTATAGTGCTAAGAGCTCCCACATGAAGGGTCTTACCACTTTCAATGCCAATATTTGCAAGGAGGTCTGCAACTTTGTTACCATTCCGACGAATGTGCCTGATGGTAACTACTCTATAAATGAGTAGCCACTGTTCAATCTGTTCCAACCTATCCGCCAATCTCCAACTACTGCCCACTTTATGTGCTGGAGTTCCCTGTAAGATCTGGTTGATCATGTTGATTAAGATCTAAGAGTCCCCTTCGATTATGAGTGGGAAAAATCCATTTTTCTAAGCCAGGAGAAGTCCTTGCCACATTCCTTCTAATTCGGCTGAGTTGTTTGTATCCCATTCGATTGTCCCCATGAAAGTTTGGAGAACATTGCCCTTGTAATTTCTGAATATTCCTCCAAATCCCGCTTTACCTGGGTTTCCCTTTGACGCTCCATCAAAGTTGAGCAGCACCATATGTGGTGGGGGTGGAGTCCATTTATCAGGTGTATCTCCAAGGGGAGGCATTTTCCTTTGGCTTACCTGCTCATGATTCTACTGGAGGTTCCAGTTCATCCATATATTTTGTTCCTGTTGGTTTGTGGGGAAATCATCATCAAACCAAGTTTGGAGCTTCAAGGTTTCTTGTATGTTTTTGTAGAAATTTTCAATAATAAACACATATTCAATGGAGATTATCTTGATCATGTACTATTGTGGAATACATACACAATACATAAGCTCCTCTACGTTGATCATCAATATAGCAACATCAATAGCAATAAAGCATCAAGAGCATGCACACATTAACACAGTATGTAACCCGGGGAAAGCTTACAGCTGAAAACCCCACACGATCTGTATAGAACATGTAACATTACAATATTCAATACTTCTCACAAGTATCCAGCACTATCTCCACCTGTTACACACAATACAGCTCAAATCTGATCTCCAAATCTATTCCACTGCTTGCCTCCCTCCACTGCTCAATACCTGCTCAAGAATGGATGAGAATGGTTGAACCAAACTTGTATTTACCTCAAAAGAATCACTCACACTGGGAATCACGTGATCAGAGGCTATAATCACTTGGTATTGGCCAATTCTCATTGGCATAACTCAATCCCATTGATTGTGCAAATCCTCATGCACAACTATAGTCACAACTGATAGCAATCTAATCCTCTAACACTTGTCCCTGCTGAACTGAACATGCACTCACATGCAACTGAGTTAACTGATGTATTCTTTATTTGCATTATGAGTTAATAATTAGTTTAACAACTCATCATTAGTCTATTTGCAGTTAGACTAATTACAACTAATTTAACCAAGTCAAACTGAACACAACTCCATCAACTCCACAAATCAACTCCACCAAACTGAATGGATTGAGTTCTGACTGAAGTCATTCATGCAAAAACTCAACTGACCCACAAAGAAAACGTATTTCCTTCTGACAGCTGCATGTGCCACATCTGTAGCTCAAACTGAAGTGCTCCAAAGAAATAAGATAAAGTTTATAGTCTAAATATTATTATAAGCTAATAATATTTGACTGCTCTATAATTAGACTTGACAGTGTCACCACTGTTGTCTAAAAATAGAAGTCCATCTATTTTTTTGCTTAGTTTAATTTGTTTATCCTCCCAATATTCTTAGTTATGGTATTTACATTATATCTAGTTATAAGAATATATTAGAGAAGGTTTTTCAATAAATATGATAAATGGAAAAATAATTTAACTATTAAAGGAGGTTAAAATATTTATGGATTTTTAATTGTAATATGCCAAGTCATTCTATAATACTCAATTTATTTTTGTTAGATTGACTTCAAAAAAAGACATAAATTCAAAAGAAAAGAAAAAAGAAAAAAATAATAAATTAATATATATAGTATAGTATATATATAATATTAGTTATATATATATATATAATATTATATATATATACGATATATATAGTATATATTATATATATATATATTTGTTAATACATTGTTGTATGGCAAGGTTCTATGTGATCATAGGAATGTAAAGCTATTATTTGGTAATTACAAACTCTTCAACCTCATTGGTATTTAAAATATTGAAGTATGTTTAAAAAAGGATCTGAACTATAATTGTTTAATTGATGAGTTTAAAATTTGTAAAAGACTTTATAGTAATTCAAATTAGTATAAAACTTAGGTACCAACACACTTTCTTGTTGAAAACATACGATTCGAGGTAAAATAATTAAGAAAGAAAACAAAAAACATATAAATTTAAATAATTTAATAAATGTCTTACAAAATAAAGATAACTCATCAATTAAGTACTTAATAAGGATATATGATTTTCCTTTTGGTTTTTACCTACTATTCTATATTTCTCTATGTGTGGGGCCCTAGTCATGGAGATGGATTCCATAGATTATATTATATTAATGACACATGATAAGATCTAGATTTCGTCTACTTTGGATTTCCATGTTGGTTCCTCACTAAGGGTCTCTTTAGTACAAACATTCTTCCCTTATCAAATAATTTGTGTCTCAAAGGAATTGATGAAGCATCTGTTGTATCACCGGTGGTGTGGCGACGATGGAGATTCTAGTTGTGTACACAAATATTTCATTTACTTCATGTGCAATTGTGCTGCAAACATTTTCCTTTATGCATTAGAAAATTTCATGATTATAGTTCTGCAAGTTGGCTAAATTTACTTCAAATGGATACTTTTTGGAAGTAGTAACTCAATAATTGACCTACTAATTGCAATGCGGAACATTTGAATACACTTATTTGTTGGAACTTGGAAAAGAATGAGAAAATAGCTAATTAGATGCCATAATTAGTTATCCAAACTTGAGGTCTTTTGGTATTCAAGATTGATAACTGGAGAGTACACAAAGATTAGTCCAAACTTCCAATGAAAGACTCAATGTCTAAAATACCCCATGTAAAATTATTGTCAGAGAAGATCATAAGTAGAAAATGCAGAGACCATAGAATGTTCAAGATATTATTTCAAGACCACTTTGTACCGTGAGAAAAAGACACATAACACATACTACAATGAAATGTCCATTATGGAGCCTCTTTCTTATGTCCTGGCTCTCCATTTCCCTACATCGATTCGAACTAAACAAAGTGTTTTTGAAATCATCTCTAAGACAAATGATAGGTGGTCCACTCCAACATTAGATTTTCAATTTAAATTTGAAACTCAAACAAACTACCCCATCACATTTAATATTTAAACTACCTTGCCAACTCACCATATCACTTAACCATTTGAAAATTGTAGCGGTGATCCTAATGAAGATTACTTCATAATAAGGGGTTGACAAAAAATGGATGACCAAAATATGGGAGGAAGAGGAGGCTAGAAAAGTGCCAAGAATATAAATATCATACATACAAACATCTGGATAACATAGTCTTAAGGACTATTCATATTGGTGTATAGTTCTCATCGTTCTCCCACTTCTCATCATTAAATAATGGATACATTGAAAAGATAGATTTTGGAATCAATTCAAGAAAAAATATGACCTTAATAACTCTAGCCAATAGGAACTGTAACCCATAGTAACTATAACCAATGAGAACTATTACCACAATGACTCTCGGTGGCAAGAACTTTAATAAATGAATGAATAAAATGATAATAGTTCATTGGTCATAATAGTTCACTGATCAAGAAATTCCCTATAACTATGATTAATAAACATTGATTATAGTTATTGTGAGTCAATGTTCCTCACTAACAAAAGAATTATTCCCTAGAACTATCACTGAAAAAAAAAAAGATCATAGTTTAATTTCATAGTCAAAGCTCCCACATCATTATTCTTGTGGTCATGATTCTTGTAAAATAAATTCACAGTTACTAATTGACAAGGGAACTATGAATAGCAAAGGAATGATTCCTAAGTTCATAGTTCATGAGGGTCAAAGTTCTCGAGGTCATAGTTCTTAAGGGTTAAAGTTCTCAAGTTCATTTTTTTTGTATGTCATAGTTACTATGGTCATTGTTCTTGTCAGTCATATTTTTTATTGGTTAAAGATCCCAATGATAATAAAGCTCATAAAATTTCTTCAATGAGAGTCGATGAAGTGCTTGTTGGAAAATGAGAGAGGGAGGGAAATATAAATAGAGAGAGAGAGAGAGAGAGACTAGAAAATGTGTAAATGGAAATATACAAATAGAGAGTGTTGGTAATAAATTAGTCATAATGGTATAAACAACAATAACATCCATATGATTCCATTCCACCAAATTCCACAACACGAGGGTTTTCAAATTCCATAAAAGCAATGTTTTCAAATTACACAAAACTAAGGTCTTCAAATTTCACTTCAACATACATCGACAAACATCGCCAACTTGTGATGCATGGTAAATATGGTGTGTTTATTCACATTTTCTAATTATGCACTCAAATTTGAACTCACTATGTTGGAGTTTCGACATTTCACATTGCCAGGGTTTCAAATTCCACAAAGCTAAGGATTTCATAGTGCATAAAACTAAGGTTTTAAAATTGCATAATTATATTTCCTAATAATGCACTCATACTTTTGAGCCATGCTAAGCAGGTAGCCTCGTTGGGGTCCTAGTTGGTATCTTGGGCCTTACAGATCCTAGACAACTAGGAACACTTTTGAACTCCTAAGAACAAGCATACATTATTGTGGCCATGTGTTCCTCATGATAGCCCCATTTCCACTTCTGGGGCAATCATTCTTGTGCAAGTTACCTTAGTTGATTCTCACTAGTTTCTTCAATTATGTGTAGTCATTCTCAAACTCTCATTATAGAATTTCTCACAACATTCCTTCTTACACTTCATGCTAAGTTTTTTCTCATTAGTTTACATAGTTTCATTCCTTTATCACATATGAATTCATTGCCACACATATGTGATTCCAAAACCACTTGCCACATGCTTATTTACAATATAACAATAGGGTGCTAAGTTATTTCATCATGACTATTCCCTAATTACAAAATCCTCCATCATGTTCTGGTTGATTTCTTACACTTGTTTGAGAAACTTCCACATATTTCACTTGACATATCCATATATTACTCTTTTATTCTTATCTCATCAATCTAGATTGGTCATGGTTATGAACACTGAAATAGGTTATCATCATTCATTTCTTAAAACCACCATTTCTTTATACTTATTTTTCTATCTTCTCATAGGTTTGTATTCTTTGAGGGGTAAGTTTCTTCCAATTTTGACTTCATTCATATGTAATTTAGGGAATTGCGATACTATTTCTCATTTATAATTTCTCTTATTTCAGACTGAATTGTTATAGTGTTCTTCATCTATCTCAATGCTTTTAGAGTGGAAGAATTAAATGAATCAACTTGTATGGTCCTTTTTATCAATGGGTCCTAATTTGAAAACTTTGGGTATGAATTCTTTTAGAGCCATTTTGAGGAATTAAACAATTTTTTCTGGGGTAAAACAATTATCGTTTGTGCGATACCATCTGGTACTAGAAATTTGTTGATGCAGGAGCATCAAGATCCTCTTCATTTGTAAATATGGAATAAAAGGGGGGTGTGATAATTTTAAATATTTTGTTATTTTTAATAAAATAGGGAGTGTTTTTAGGCATAAAGCAGTGAATGTGGATCATTATGGGATAAGGAAAGCTTTTCTATTTTATAACAGGAAAAAGATGGGAAAAAGCCTCAAGATGCTTTTTACCATGTGTATGCATTGCATGTAGACTCTTAGAGCTTTTAGTTGAGTGATTCTAGATCATGGTTAGTTTTATAAATTAGGAATCCTCAAAGACATTGAGGATCAGAGAGAGAGAGAGGGTGTGACTGAGAGTAGACTTAAACAGCAAGGCTGTAAGCCTTCAGCAATTGTAAAGGCCATGGAATTGAAATATTTGGCCAGAAAAAGTTGTAAGTCATTGTTTTGTTTCAGTTTATATACATTGATTGATTGTGGAAAGGTAAGGTTATTTCTGGTCAAATGTATATATATGTTTAAGGAATGGAATAGAATCGCTAGTTCTACAATAAAAACAACAGCGCCTTGAATTATTATTATGCATTCTGTGTATGGCGAAAATGGTGTAGTTGTTATGCAATAAAGGCTGTGTATAGTCGTGGTTTAGAACTGTGAATTAATGTGGAAATCGCTGTAAAAGATGCGAGAAATCTCGTAACTTCACATGGCGCAACCGTGTAGATAAACCTTGTGTATTAATGCTTGCAAGCACCGTTGAATTTGGTGTGATAAGATAACCTGTGCGTAAGGCAATTGGAACGTTTCGTTGTTGAATTGCATGCGATATATATATAATTCTTTGAGTGTTAAGGCAGCGTAATGATTGTTCTTTATATGTTCTTTATATTCCTGATTGAATACATGTATGTGTGTGGGGGTCAATTTCTTTGATCCTGGGTTTGCAGGTTTACCCTGCATTAAGTGGTCTCAAAGCCTGGCTCTGTTTTCATTGAAGAGTGATTGTTTTGTTTTGTTGAAGAACTGAAGTGTATTTTTGATTGAAAGGAAGATCAGATCTGACATGCAAACTACACAACTGAAGAAGAATTGCAGAAGTGGAACGAAGACAAGATCATGCAAGATCTTAAGTGGTGAGATGATTTTTGATTGAAAAATTTACGATTGAAGTTTATGGTTGCAGAGAAGGTGGCAGTGAACCTGGCATTCAGCTGAAGGTTGGATAAGGAGGACAAGTGCAGTGTCCTAAAGAAGAAGGTGAGTTGAAGAGATAGCCTAGAGAGAGCAAAGGAGTGCTCAAGAGGTTCCAAAGGCAGTGAACCAAGTACTTACCAAAAGACCAGATCCGGAGGGAAAGATTGGTGAGGTAAGTTGCAGCAAGAGAGATTGTTGTTGCAGAGGCTAGTGCAACTCATGGTGAGTGAGAAACTCAGGAGGAAGCAGTCTGCCAAAGGCAGAGAGAGTTTTTATAGAGGAGGAAGAGGTTCAGAGAAATGCCACAGAGATGAGATGACTGCAGGAGTTCGAGAAAAAGAGATTGTGGAAATAAAGGCACAGTTGCAGGTACTGGAACAATGGCTGCAAGAGCGGGAAAAGCAGAAAGGAAAATGGCTCTTTCCACTAAAGGGAAAGAGAGTGATTTGGCGACAATTGCAGAGGAGGTTGAGGCAAATTCTGTTTGCCTTGTTGAAAAAGGGACTTAGAGTTCTTGTGCCAAAGATGAAATTTGAAGATTCCACATGCAAATCTGATTAAAGGGAAGTGTTGAAGGAAGCAGTCAAGACTAAAAAGTCTTGTGATTTAAAGACTAATGAATTGTGCATGTTCGCAGGTAAAGTACAGGGAAATGAACAAGCTTTGGAATCTGTCCAAGAAGAGTTGAATTTGAAGACTGTTCAGATCAATGATGAGAAAATGAAGACAAAAGAGTCTAATCAGAATGTTGGACCAGCTGATGATTTCTCAAGAGTTGTTGAAGGTATAAAAGGTTATGTGAAGTTTCCAAGATCTACTCCTAATGAAGTTGTTGAATTGTATAGGAAACTAGATCTCCAGAGAAGAGAGTTGGAGAGACAGAGGACTTATACGCTGAAATATTTGTTGGAGACATCTGAACCAAAGGAAAATGTTGCAGATGAAGTTGCAGATGAAATTGCAAGTGATGAGCCAAAGCATGTTGCAGAGGGACAGGAAGTTTGGGAGGTAGCAACATCTATGGCGACAGCGGCAGCAACATCCATAATAACAGCTGAGACAACATTGATAGCAGCAAAAGAGGCACTGATGCCTTATGATTTTTATTCTAATAATTGTTTTGTGGATACAGGTCTAAATGAAGATGCTGGGAAAAATATACTGGACAAATAAATTGAACTAATGAGGCGGATGATGGTGAAGGAGTCCTGGAAAAGTCCAGCAGCAGTGAAACAAAAGAGAAGCAGCAAGAGGAAGACAACAGAAGATTGCAAGAGTGAAGCTAGTGGAGCAAAACAGCATAAGGTGTGGAGACCTGGAGAAGAACAACAGAAAAAAGCAACAGCAAATGGAAACTTGCAGCACAAGGTGTGGGATCCAGGCATACACAGATTCCAACACATGATCAGGGGATCATGATTAATTTTAAGGTTGGGTGTATGATGCAGGAGCATCAAGATCCTCTTCATTTTTAAATATGGAATAAAAGGGGGGTGTGATAATTTTAAATATTTTTTTATTTTTAATAAAATAGGGAGTGTTTTTAGGCATAAAGCAGTGAATGTGGATCATTATGGGATAAGGAAAGCTTTTCTATTTTAGAACAGGAAAAAGATGGGAAAAAGCCTCAAGATTATTTTTACCATGTGTATGCATTGCATGTAGACTCTTAGAGCTTTTAGTTGAGTGATTCTAGATCATGGTTAGTTTTATAAATTAGGAATCCTCAAATACATTGAGGATCAGAGAGAGAGAGAGGGTGTGACTGAGAGTAGACTTAAACAGCAAGGTTGTAAGCCTTCAGCAATTGTAAAGGCCACAGAATTGAAATATCTGGCCAGAAAAAAGTTGTAAGTCATTGTTTTGTTTCAGTTTATATACATTGATTGATTGTGGAAAGGTAAGGTTATTTCTGGTCAAATGTATATATATGTTTAAGGAATGGAATAGAATCGCCAGTTCTACAATAAAAAAAACAGCACCTTGAATTATTATTATGCATTCTGTGTATGGCGAAAATGGTGTAGTTGTTATGCAATAAAGGCTGTGTATAGTCGTGGTTAGAACTGTGAATTATTGTGGAAATCGCTGTAAAAGATGGGAGAAATCCCGTAACTTCACATGGCACAACCGTGTAGATAAACCCTGTGTATTAATGCTTGCAAGCACCGTTGAATTTGGTGTGATAAGATAACCTGTGCGTAAGGCAATTGGAACGTTTTGCTGTTGAATTGCATGCGATATATATATATATATATAATTCTTTGAGCGTTAAGGCAGTGTAATGACTGTTCTTTATATGTTCTTTATATTCCTGATTGAATACATGTATGTGTGCGGGGGTCGATTTCTTTGATCCTGGGTTTGCAGGTTTACCCTGCATCATTTGTATGAAAAATGTATGCCTCTCACAAGTTGATCTACCATACTGACCACCATGGTACAATTCAAAGCCATGTTAATCCCCGTTACTCATGCATATGTGGCTATCCATGTGTGGAATTTAAAAAATACTCTAGAAGGTTCAAAATCATAACTCTAGTTGAGGGTGGATGGAGTCAAACCTTTCATATAGTTAGCTATTGGGTTATGTTAAAGACTAGACTGCTAGGAGGAGTAGGGCTTACATTTCATGTTGTTATATTCTCTTCCATATTCGAGTAAAGAAATTGGGAGTGGGATGTCAGAGTGAATAAAAAAGGGCTTAAGGTTTTGTAGCAACTTTATAAGCCATAGCTCTTAGGTAACTCTATAGAGAGTACCTCTTTCTTTGTATCTACACATTTTTCCGTACTAGAGAATAGAGATCAAAGCAACCTCACCTTCTAGCTAGGTTTCTCCCATAAGGGTTTCCCAAGGGAAAAAAATTTCTTATTTTGGTTAGAGTGTGTATTTATTTTCACTCTATATTCTTGCATTTCAGCAAATTTATATTTAAGCATACAAACAATAAATAAAGAATCTAAGATCTAAAAGGAATTAATATTCACAGTGAAAAATTCAATATTTATTAGATCTATTATGATGAACTATTCCAATGGAATATCCACGATAATTTATTGATCATCTCCACATCTTGCTTGAAAGACTAGTGTCTTCTTTACTACCACATGTTACGTCAATCAGTTTAACATATTATGTGATTGTATGTTACTTCATTTTCGATGTCCTTTTCTTAATGTCCATGGTGAGGATTTTATCTCCATTCTTCCCATCTTCAAAATGCAACATCCTCAAAGAAAGAAAATCCAATAACCATTGATTAGGAGTTAGGATCAACAACCATCTTGAATCCATTTTATATTTGAACCCATCATTCATATTAACTGGAATTGCATTTTCAAACTCTGCCATGATCATGAAAAGTAAGAAAAAATTCAGTAAAAATCACATCATCAGAGTTTTGTCAACACATTTCGAACCATCCAGTTTGGTTCATCACCAGGACAAGATGAAGAACTAGATCTTAGCATCAATTTAAATGGATGGAGAGAAAATATTTAGTCATTATAATATAACAGTTATATTTGACTAAATAAATAATATTTTAATATAAGGAAATAATTGTTAGAATATAGTTGTTAATATTGTCCATGATTGCCAAGTTGTTACTCTCATTAATAGTATCAGAGGATTCTATTATGAGGACAAGTATAAAAGACAATTAATACATAAAATAATTACTAAAATTTACATTCCCACACATTACAACTATTTATTGGTCGTATATATGTGCCATTGCCCTTGTAGCACTAAATAAGGTTCCAAATTCCTATATCCTCCCTTAATTAACTATATAAACCTTATTTTGTCTAAAATGTAATAATAAACCTTTATATTCACATAAAGTTACTCATATTCATGAAGTCATATAATTTCAATTTACTTTTGTTTTTTGAATGGTTAGACACATTTATCAATATTAACCAAGTTACCCTCATCATAACTTAGTCCACAATAGTAAAATTAATATTTATACAAAAATATAAAGCACAAGAAAGATTAATGTAAAATGTTTCCCAACAATTTCATATGAAAACATTAACTTCTTACATATTAACTTGTTGCATATCTTACTTTTTTGAACCTTTTGTAGATTATTGAATTCATTTTAATCATTCTTCTGAATTGTAGAATATTCAATTCTCTAACTTTAAAATGTTGTTAAAACAATTACACAGAATTATATCTTAACAAATATCATATGAATACATTAACAATTAAATAAAAATAGAAATAAAATAAATCCCATTTAAAAATATTATTAGTTAAATGAAAAAAAATAAAACACAAAAATATTACCAATTATACTTTACCAAATGTATCATGAAAACAAATAAATCATAATCATTGGAAAATATTAAAAGAACATTACCAAGTGAAAATGTATCACAAGAGATCAATAAAAGGGTACTTGTTCACTTTATAAATAATTTATTTTCCTCTTTTTATTTTGTTTCAATATTTTAATTTAATCACTAGGTAACTTATATATAAGAAGAAATACAATATGGATGCAAATGAGTTTCCTAAATTTTCTTCTAACTTTAGCTAAAACCTCCACCTTCAATTGAAGTGAGGGTGACATAAGGATGTCGAGTCTTGGCTAGACCATTGGGGAATAAAGAGGAGATCATCTTGGAGAATTCAAATAATATAAAAAGTAATAGACCATTGGGGAATAAAGAGGAGATCATCTTGCAAAATTCAGATAATATCAAAAATAATATTGCTTCCAAATTTAAGAAAAAGTTGTGGGAAAATAAAGAGTTTGAGGGAAAAAAGGAAAGTGCAATATTATGAGGTAATAAACCCCAATTTGGAAAACCAAAAATATCTCTCTGCCTTGAGTAGTGTTAAGATGAAAATGAACATTTCCAATATTAGAATTAATTATAATGAGCTTCATAGTGAAATTGGGCATTGGTGAATTCTCAAAACATCGTGGGATGAAAGAGTTTGTCACTTATGCAGGCATTGGTGAATTCTCAAAACACCTTGGGATGAAAGATTTCATCACCAGTAATAGGAGGGTTGAAGATAAAAACCAATTTCTCTTATTTTTTTCCATCTTATACTCGCATGAAATAGTTTTCCACCAAGCCTAGGAGGGTTTAATCTTGTACTCACATTAAAACGTTTTCTCTTAGATTGTCCATCTTATAGTAAAATTCAATTTCTCTTAAATTGTCCATCTTATAATCATATTAAAACATTTTCTCTTAGATTGTCTACCTTATACTCACATTCAATCTTATTCAAGCTTATAGGAATTACTAGTCACACATTTCAACTTATTCAATATTTTTCCACGCAGTCTAACATGTCTTCAAATAATAGAACTCAAATGGAGGGGGAATTAAACCCACTAGCTACCACTAGAGGTATTGTCCTTTAACAACTTTCTTAAGGTTTTCACTCATCAAAAATATGGCGATTTGGGAACCCTTCTCTCACTTCTTTTTGAACATATAAATAAAACATTAAATAATCCTATTTAATCTATTATGTTGTTAAGGTATGATAGACTATATAAGCCTTAGTGGGCATTAATCATCATAGTCATCATGATTATACATCCAAATTATCATTTCACTCCTCTTAATATTATTATAATGATACCATAAGTTTTTATTTTTATTTTTATATGTAATAATTCAAAAACTCTATAATTAATCTTTTATTTTTTAAAATTCCATATTACTTAGTAATTTATCTGTAGATTATTACTTTAATAATAGTTATCATTAATTTATAATAAATTTAACTAATTTTTAAATCCTAAATTTTCGAGAAATTAAAAACATATAATTTAATTATTAACTAGAAATAATTACATAATATTTATAATTTATTTAAACAAATTTTCAATTTTTTAGATAAGTCAATAGTTATAATGAAAATATTTAAAGTCCAAAATAACCTTAATAAAATAAAATTTATTGAATTATACATTTTTTAAAATATATTAACTTGTACTAGATAAACAACTAGAGTAACATTTTTGGTAAAGGACAAATTATAAATAATAATTAATTATATATTATTAGAGGATTATAATTAAACAATTTAAAATTCAAATATTAAAATAGATATTCATTTCTCTATATTT
>APFE030508837.1:0-16833 GCA_000404065.3 Pinus taeda | reverse complement strand
GAAGGGTTTTTCATTGTTTCTCAACAATAAATAGGCCTCCGAGCCTCATTGTAACACAGTTCAGAGGCATGTAGTCACCACATCTCTTCTCAGAGATAAGCTACCATCGCCCTAGCTAGTTTATTTCCATTTTTGGTTGTAAGCATATTTCGGTATTTTCCATTAATGAAATGAAGCATTGTTTCCGCTGCATCTTTGTGTATATGGTTATCTTTGTATTTTGTTGTGTTCCTGTTTAAATCCGGATCAAATTGTCCATTGATTAGATGAATACGATTTGGAAACCCCTTGCTGAGGTTGATCTCCACACAAATGCTAGTATATATGAAGAGCTGCTTTGTTATTCTCTTATTATTTATTTTTATAAAATCTCCCAGAGCATTTAGATGATCTTCAAGAAATTGATGGCACCAAAAGGGAAGTGGGAAATTAGGCAACCGAACCCAGATAAACATTTATTTTACCTCCATTGTTGATGCATCAAATTTCAGGAACTAGGGTGTGATGAATAACCCTGCTTTGCCCTAGAACCATGGTCCTTCCTCGAATATTTTCTTATAATATTTCTTTGTGGTAAGGTGAAAAATAAAAGACCCCTTCAAGCATAAGTAAATATCACTTTCAATAGTCCAATTTGAGTATATCCATTGGTATAAATATTCTGGCTTAGGCCAAAATCCATTAAAATGACAAATAACTGCTTCTGCATAGAAATATGAGAACATGTCATTTACCTAAGGATTCTGGAACTTGATCTTTGGGTGTTTCTCCATTGTTTCCATTATGTAAGGCTCGAGCAATATCCCAACAAGAGACGTTTCCTTCACATGTTTTGCACTCCTTTTGACAACTTCTTTATAGGAAATTAAAGGCCCAAATCTTGATCCTCCAAGCAAAACAAATACCAAAAATAGGGTGGAACCTCTACTAATGTTATATTCTTTGAGAGAACTTCTATCATGAAGGCTTTTGCTTCTTAAAATTCATTTTTGAGCAATTGTTGGTATTCCCTCCCACTGTTATATCTTACATTTGATATTCTCCACTAAATCCTCATTGTTTACCCAAATTAAAATAGATTTACCAACCAATATTTTTATGAAGATCTGGAACTTCCTCTCCTCTTTCAATCTTAAAATCTTCACGAGATCTACCAAATATGAGGGTTTTTTTTCATATCTACAGTCGTCAAATCCAAATAGGGGGATTGAGAACTCCTCTCTACATGTTTTCCTCCAAATTTTGACTGACGAAGCATATCTAAGGTCAAAGGTAAAAATGTAGATCTAGAAATACAATAATTTTAACACCCCTTCTTGTTGAGTGTACATCCGCCATGAGAGCCTTATTGTCCAAACTACACCTATATTTGCATAAACAAACAAATCAGGTGTTATACAAGTCATGAGCACAGTAGGGGATAGAGCTAGTCACTTAATAATCCCTACAACCCTAGCCATGACTAGATTTTCATGCATACAAATAAGACTAGGTGGTTCAAAGTATACATTTGAGGAATCTTGCATGATCCCATTAGAGAAAGAAAACCTAGACAACACCTCCCTTCTTCTTACCAAACAAACAACTATATTGTTCCCAGGATCCAAAGCATCGAACAAAACTTTTCCATAAACATTTTTAAGGCATCACAGTCCAAATCACTCAATCAACAGAGACATAAATCACCAGCGATGTGAACTCCATGAGCACTAGGGAAGATCTACAAACTCACTACGGACGTGAAAAGAGTCTTGCAAACCCAAACCCCAACAATATTTAGATTTTCGCCCTCCTTCCAAACACTTCATTATATATATATATCATATATATATATATATATATAACAACCAGGGGTTAAGGATATAACAACCAGGGGTTAAGGCCAGAATCTCCACAACCCCCAAGATTTTGAGAGGCCTTAACCCCTAGTCATATGTGTTGTAGGGAGCCAGGACCAGGATCCCACTGTGAGGGAGGGATTATATATATATAAACTCTTGAATGAATGTGGTAAATGGTGTACAAATAAAATTTGAATATGTTGAAGCTCGAATGATGGACCATCATTTGATAACCCTAACTTTTTGCCTATCATGTTGTCAACTAACACCCTCGAAATATTAGAATATCAAACCTTTGGAGATCTTGGAGGGTGACATCAATGATATTTCTAGTGATGACATCGATGCCACACAATAGACACATGTCACCTAGAATCGACCCTTAGGCCCGCCTTTGGAGTGAGTGGTGAGTGACACATGACATATGGTAGGGGTACCACATATTAGAAAACATGTAAACATGTGCCACATGCCAGGTGGTGATTAGTTTCTTATGACTGACATGTACTACCGATTTGGCATATCAGTGTGTCGACATATCAAAGTTTTGGGAGGACATCTTGTAGGAGAACTTTGATATTTCGATATCCTGATATGCACTCATCGATGTGACCATGCGACAAACATGCTTGCTAGCATCACATGATTATATGTGATTGACTAGAAGGATGATGAGGTGGTAGGCTAAGTGGGTCCCCTACCTATTGATTGGTTTGTGGGCTAAGCACTTATTGGATACTGGAAGACTCAGAGGTTTTGAGCTATATCGAATATCGACCCTATTGGCTATCAAAGCCTAAGGAAGTTTTAACTTTGAGAGCTTTAGAATTCATCGATATGGTGAGACCCCATATGCCACGTGGTCCTTAAACATGGACCAGCACAAAGGCACCACATGGCTAAGAAAGGCACATGTTAGCCACGTGGAACATACAAATGATGGCATGGCCCTTTAAAAGCGAATTTTTTTAAAGGGGCATAACTTTGTGCCAATAGCTCAAATTAAGACAAAAATCATATCATTGAAAATATCTCATTGAGCAAAATATGACGGTGACATTGAAATTGTGAGTTGAGCCAATGAAAGAAAGAGGATTTGTAGATAACCACATCTTCATAATATACCATGTAGATTGGGTTTAGTCATACCCCACAACCCTAATAAGGCACTTCGGGGTTGTAAACCCATCACTACTTTTGAGATAAATCTCAACCTTTGATCTGTAACTACTACTAAGAATATTCTAGAATATTATGTGGATGTTGAATCCATGTCATCCACCTAATAACTATGGATAATTAAATCAAAATTATAGAAGCCCTATTAAAAAATAAACATGTCTATCAACACAAAAACAGAATCAAACTTGAAAAAGAGTTAACTCCACCATAATGACAAGTCAAGTTTTAAGTAGGAACTTACTTAAGCTCAATAGTAGCATTAGTTGAATTTGAATTAGGAGGTTTTGATAGATGATGTGTTTTTTTTCCAGATAGGATTGAAACATCTCACAAACAAGATAGAGAAAGAGACTTAAACTCAAAACCCAATGAACTCAACTCTAAAATAGGGTTGGGTTCAGTTTAAGCTAGTAACTTACTAAAATATGGTGTTTTTTTAGCTGTAATTGAGACATATCAATGATAAGATGGGTAAGCTAGTTTGTTGGTGTTTGAACTCTTAAAGGTTTCAGGATCAATCCACCTCAGTTTATTCCCCTCAACTTTAGTCTAGAAGAGTTGTATCAATGAGTATCTCAAATTAACTCTAAAATTACTAAATGTCGTAATTGCCTATCATCATATAATATATGGCAAGCTTAGTGGATGTAGACTAGGCCATATGGAGAGGTGGAATCTCATATTAAGAAAGAAAAAAAGGAGAGAGAGGTTTTTAGTCAAGATAAATTAGCTAAGTAAAAAAGCCAAGTTGAAATCACCTAAAAGTCACTCCAAAGATGTCTTTTCAATTATGATTAAAATATAAGAGAGAATCAAGACTCAAACATAGGGCCAAGTTAAGTTTACTCTAGAAACTTATTCAAAGGTGGTGTTTATTGGGCTTTACAGCCTAGTGTTAAGGAGATGTGTAGGTGTTTCGATGTAAATTATGTAAGAAAGATTGTATGTCAACTATTTTTTAAGTATTTTAGTTTAATTTAATTTTATAGCACATTTTAAATTAAATCTAAAAGAAAAACGGTATTAGGGAGATGTAGTGGTTTAAAAAATGATTTCGTAGCCATATTTAATGTTAATTAATAAGCACATAAAAACTTAATTCTTACGGTAAGCTTACAATATAACAAGATTTTGAACCATTGAACCATGTATATTCACCCACATTTTTACAATGGATATTATTAACTTTCAAATAGATTTTTTACAATACCACTTGGTCAATACCATGGCTCATTAATATGGCATGCCCAAAAATCATAACTCATTTCAAAATCAAAATATTTTATATATATCTAAATTTTTATTTTTATTTTTATCTATATTTTTCTAATTTAATTATTGAAAGCAAACATGTATGTGGGAGATGTTAAAATGCCCGTAAACATTTTGACTTTGTCCAAATAAAATAAAAAAATAAAAAATTAAAATAAAATAAAATAAAAAAATCAATAATTATTAAATTATCGATTAACAACATTTTGACTCAGTCAAATGGCACAAAACTAAAAATTAAAAATAAAATTAAAATTATTAACGTTATTTAACATTTTGACCAAGTCAAATTACATTAAAATAAAAATATATTTTCAAAAAAAAATTTAAAAAAAAAAAATATTATATTAATGTAATTATAACATTTTAAAAATAATCCTATAAAAATAAAACAAAAATAAAAATAAAAATGGCCCATGGTCTTGACCCATGATATTCATGACGAATCTAACTTATTTAAAAGACAAAATTAAACTAGTCTAGATCCATCTCTGAAGCGCCTAGAGGGATCGAATTTCTTGATATACAAACTTCTTTTAGAGTGAAACTAGAGCATACAAACCTCTTTTGGAGTGAAATTTGATACCTTATGTACATTTGGTAAATCCAGAATTAAGATGAATACAAAGTAAAAAAAAACAAAATAAAAAAATATATATAAATATAAATATAAATATAAATAATGAAAAGAATCTTTCATATATTCCTAAAAAGTAAGTTAGTGTTGATATGATTTAGTGTAAGGAATCTTCCGTACAATGCTCCATAGCTGGGGTACTTTGTGTCGTTAGTATGCGTGCAAACCTGGGTGACCTTAAAATTTGTGCATACTTCTTTTATGTCTGAGATTTTATATCTGGCCAGCATTCCGAGAGTTGAGTTGTTAAATATTCATTGGACGATTTAATTAGTAAAAATAATTAGACTTCACTTTTTTAATATATATTTTTTCCAATTGTATTATTAAGTAATATGAATTTTGGTAAAATTTCAATTTATTAGAAAATATATATGGATGATTAACACAATGAGAGGAATAATGTATAATAGTTTAAAATTTGGTTTATAATATTTTTATAAAATTAGAAATTATTATATATATATATATATTAAAGAAAAAGAAAGTTTTTTTTTAAGTATTACAGTTTTATATTAAATATTTGAAATTATGATGTAGTGGGTGAAAAAAAATATTTTAGGAGAATGTATTTTTCATTTTCAATTTTTTTTTTTTTATAGATAACAAATTATTTGGACTCAACAATTTTTAAGAATTATTCAACATTTTATTTCACCATAGGGTTTATGAGTTTTTCTTGTCATGGTAATGTTGATTTTTTTCTTTACACTAATCAAAATAAAGAGATAATTTTGATCTTCTAGATTAAGGTTGATCAGCTCTCTCTAATATCCTAATTGTATTTTATTATCAATCCTACTTGAGCCATAGGTGGTTTTGACTAGAGTTGAAAGCAGTCTTAGGAAACTTCTTGTCATCCATGTTGTTTATCTTATTCTTATATAAAATGTATTTAATCATAATTATGCTCTCATTGGGGAAAAGATACTTTTATGAGGATGCTAGGATGGGGTGTATTGCCTTTTATTTTGAGATTACAAATTCTATCTATCTTTATGATCATCTAGAGATATTGTTGTTTATCTTCTTCTTATACATTATGCATATGAATGTTTATTGACTTTCTCATAACACTATGGGTAAAGATAAATATTGAAAAAACATATAATCCTTAACCAATCTCTAAAATGTAATTTGGTCATATTGTTTTTAATCTTTTACCGTGTGGTTTTTCTAAAGTTCGAAATATTGTATTTGGAAATGTGGTTTGGTTGGAAGGAAAAGGTATTCAATTAAAACTAAAATAAATATTATAAATTCATTTTTTAAACAATTCTGATGAGTTAGAATATAAGAATTCAATTCAAATTCGATAGGAAAATGTGTTTGAAATCAATGATTTTTCTTGCTTTGGGAATTTATATTTATATGTATTGTAAGTATGGTAAGTTATGAGCCTAACTCCATCCATTTGCCTTATCAGTGATTTCAATCATTTAGGTAGTAGATGATGAGGATCCTCAATTTTCCTCTATGATTATCCAATTACCTAAGTATTTATGAGCAAATGATTTATGATAAGTCAAGAGGACTAAACCAAAGAACCGTGGAGATTCAACTACATGGAAAAATAAATAATAATAATCAATTGATGATTAATGATTTTTTTTTTTTTTCTTGCAAGTTTGATTTATTGGGAAATAATAAACTACAAGTTACTTGTGAGTTAGGTTTGGATCATTAGTACTCTTAGGTCTAACTCCTAGTTGAAAAAATTAAATTTCTAATAGATAATTGAACTCTAAATCAAGTTAGCTAACATCACTAAGAAAGGATGAAGTTGACCCATGAGTACTTGAAAGATGACATTTTTTTAATCTCCTATGGTTAAAACATCTCATAGATAAGATAAAAAGAGAGAAAGACTCAAGATAAACTTAATTTAACCCTACCACAAGGATCAAGTTTACTTCAAAACTTAAAATATTGTGCTTTTATCAATTACAATTAAACATCTCACAAATAAGATAAAGAGTTGAACTCCAGATCAAGTTAAGTTGGCTCAACAGTGGCATCAGTTGAACTTGACTTGGGAATTTTCTCGTAAATGGTGTGCTTTTTTCAACTATGCCTAAAACATCTCACAAATATAATTTAACTAGAAAGAGACAAATATAACTAGAGAATTTTTGGTAAATGTTGTTCTTGTTTCAAATATAATTGAAACATCTCACCAAGAAGATCGAAATAGACTTAGAATCAAAATCCAATGAACTCAAATCTACAATATGGTTGAGTCAAGGTTGACCTAGGGTTGTACTCGAAGGATGGTGTTTTTTCAACATAATTGTGAGTCACATTTCAATGATGAGATAGATGAGGCGTTTTGTTAGTCCTTAGAATATGAGAGATCTTGATATCAATCCACCCACTATGTTTTCCTTTACTTTAGTCCAAGGTGGCTCATACCAATAAAGAGCCTTGCATGCTCTCTATAGTTACTTGATGCCCCAAGTGTTTGTGGTCGAGTAATTTATAACAAGCTTGGTCAAAGTAGCCCATGATAGATGGAGAGGTGGAACCTCTATATCAAGGGGAAAAATAATAGAGATATTGAATCAAGGCAGGTTGGATAAATAGGAGGGTTATGTCAAAATTGCCTAAAAAGCACTCCAAAGACATCATTTCAATTATTATTGAAATATGCCACATATAAGATAGAGACTACGACTCAACATAGAATTAGTTGTCTCTACAATAGGGCATAGTCAAGTTTGGCTTGGAAACTTACTCAAAGGGTGAGGTTTTTTAAACTATAATTAAAACATACCATAGATAAAATAGAATTTTAGATTTGAGATTGAGTGAGCTCAACACAATAACACGGTTGAGTGAAATTTGACTTCAAAGTACTTAGAGAAGTAGTAAATTAATAAATAGACAACTTCAACAAAGTAATCTTTCATTGCAAGGCCAATGGTCACTCTACACTTGACTTCATCACAAACATTTGGATTTATATGAGAAGAGTCCCTCAAATCCATAAGAGAAAAATGATTGGCTTTACTATAATATTTTAAGTGGTGGGTTTTATTTGTTGAAGCCTGTTAATATGCAAAGTATGATGTTGTTGATGTTTCCCATTTCTTCTTTATTATTATGATAAGTTGTATTTCCTTGGTTATGATTTGATTTATTTGTAATTAGCTCTTGGGTTGTCACATGAGAGACGTTGGTGGTATAGTAGTGGTATCAAAGTTGAACATCGAGAAGATGGGATTCAATCAATTCATTACCTTAGATTAACTTAGAAGATGACTTATGGAGAAAGCATATATCATGACTATTTTAAAACTACTCTAATTTTATTGTAATCTAGGTTTCTAAAGTACCTAAATGTGTGTGGGATAGAAATCCTAAAAGACATTTGTATGACATTTAGAATCATTGTAAATGTCAATGAATACAACAAATAAGTATGTTATGGCAATTTTTGAAATGTTATTATGTTTAATGTTGGTACAAGAATGTTGCATTTTGCCATAATTAAAGTTCGGTCTATTGCAGATCTAAGTTCAATTCTTGATTTTAGATTTACTCCAAAGACATTCATGCAAAATACAATTCTTTTTCCTTATTTGATTTCAAATAATTAATATGTGGTATGCCATTGATTCAAATTCGTGATTGTTTATATGTAGCTTGCTTCTTTTGTGTTGATCAGTGTGCTTAATATTGCAACATGGTGAATAGCATATTTGTTGCTCAATAAGATTTACCATCATTTTAAATTAGTAAAATTGCTATAATTTTATTAGATTAGTACTCACATCCCAACCAAAGATGTAACTTCACTCCTCTAGTTACTTAAACATTTCAATTCATAAATCTTGAAAATCTACAAAGCAGGAACTAGCTTAAAACTTAAATATGGTTTCTAAATAAAAGATCCATGAATCACAAAATCATCACAAGGCATCCCTAATTATTCCTCCCTATCCATGTTAATGTTTGTTGTCCAAGAGAGATAACTCTATATCGGGATGAAGTGATGCTAAAGAAATAACTATCCACATTAAAGTGTTTTACTCATGGTTCACAATAATTTAAAAGTCCTAAAGCTAATAGTTATTTCTACTTTTTATAGTTATATAACAGAAATTAAATCACTCACTTAATTTATTTTAATTCTATCATAACTCAGTTGTCAAACTAAAAGTGGGGATAACCGTCATAGTTGACTCATCACTGGTGGTCCCTAAGAGGGTAGGCTTTAACTATTGCCAGATATATGTGGGTCTTGGGTCGTTAACATGTTTCCTTATACAAAAGAAAACATGCTCTTACCCAAGCAAAAACAACTTTAAAACATACTTCATACCCAATACCAAATATATTAATAACTATTTTTTAAATAATAAATCATTATTTAAACAAAATATTATTAAAATAAAACTAAATAAATAATCTATCTTAAGTTTAAATACTATAACATCATAATATGTATAGTTAAGTTTTAATTTTGAATAATATCTAATAAAAAAACATATTCATAAATACAAACATATAAAAACACTAATACAATACAACATATGGAATAGAAATAAAAATCTCACAGTTCTGGTGAAAGATAAACTACATTTAACTTCATCTAAATAAAATATACCATAAAAAGATACTCACAAAGTAAGAAATTAAGAAATCCTAAAATAAAACATGAGAAACATTAGTTTCTCAGAAAAGAAGAACATAAAGAAATAGGAGAATTAAGACACAAGTATGAAATATATGAAAATAAATGTACTAATGTTAGCAATGGGGAGGCTAAAAAAACACATATATAAGTTTGTTTAATCCTCCTAGCTTTTTGATGATGTGATTCACACTAAGGAATCATTCATACAATGCTATGTGGGGCCTTCAGTGGTTAGCATGCATGCAAACCTTAGTTGTTAAATACCCATGGGATCATTGAACGAGGTAAAATATTAAATTTTCCTTTTCCATTTTTTAAATTATATTACTAAGTAATATAATTTTTGTATTTTTAATTTATTCAAAATATTATCTATAATAATAATAATATTAATAAATTAAATATTATTTATAATAATAATAATAATTAATATTTATGGAAATAAAATTTGATTGGTTGTTTTTAAAAAATAAGAGTGAATTATTTGATTATTTTAAAATTTTATTTTTAGATTCGAATTTTTTTTAAAAGATTAGTGGAATTTTTTAATTGTTTGTGGCATTATCGTTGTTCACAACATTAGTAGCCCAATTAGGTAAAGAAAACATGTGGACTTCTACTTCGGCAGAACCCATACGAATAGGGGGAGGCAGAACCCATATGGTTAGGGGGAGGCAGAGGTAAGGAAAACATGTGGGCTTCTACCTCGACAAAACCCATACGATTAGTGGGAGGAAGAACCCATACAAATAGGGGGAGGTTGGGTCATAGATTTGCTTAAGGGAGGAAGCAAAATTGAAAAGAATAAGAAAGTATTATACTAGCAATTGCCCCAAAAGGTGCAAGGAGATGTCGATAGGTTTGTTAAATTGGACAAGTTTTAAGAGAATTAAATTTGTAGACATGTATGCCATATGTTTTTTCATTTTGAATTTGGGGATTATAGTGTATCATGATGGGGCATATCACACATTGCAAATATAAGATAACTACCTATTAAAAACATAGAGAGCATTAAAAAATGAGATTCATTGCATCATATTTCATTATTATATAAGTCCATACCATCATAGATGATTATACAATAATATATTGAAATTAACATTTAACAAGAAACTTCAATTAATCCACAAGAAGAATGCAAGGGGTTTTTCAACATGCCATTCCAATATTTGGTTATGTCTAGAATTTTGCCTTAGAACTTGTGTTTGATGACAACGTAAGATTTTTTTCTTTTCAGTTTGACGTAATAGAAATATTTTGGACTTGTGCTTGAGAGGCTCCATAATCTTAATGGCAAAGCTGATGTTGATGGATTACAAATCAAACTATGATTTACATATAAATATAACAACCTAATAGCTCAAATACAATTTTAACAACATAAAATGAGATATACAAAGAAAACAATGGATAATAGCTACAAATGTTGATATGTAGGCTATGTAAATTTTGAAGGGGTAAGCATACATATTTTGGAATTATTGAACAAGAGCCTTGTTAAAATATAAGTTATTTTAGTGCCAAATATCTATAGAAATAGAGTAAGATAAACAAAATTCGAGGTTTTTTTTTTCAGGCATCATTGAATGATAGCATGAATAGATAAACAAGTAAAATTTCAATTTATAAACATATCAATAGCATAGGGAAAAAAAATGTATTGAAGTTCCTACAACAGACCCTTGAACACGCCCTATTTCCCCAAAGAAAACACTAAAAGGGCACTTCTAGCTATAGTTACCAGATATAAGAAGAAGAAAGAGGAGTGGAAAAAAGTACTCACAATTAGAATTATACTTGTGATAGTGAATCAGTCTACAAGAGAGACACCTTAAGTGGTCTAAAGGGTTTTGATATACACGTCAAAGCCATTATGGTAACACAATTTAATTTCATAGGTATCCCACATAACCATATGTTCAATGGCCATTTCCCCTTACATTATCAATTCCAATGACTTTTTTCGCGAAAGAGTGTCTCTCTTTCCACTTCTGGAAGAGCGTCACTCTACTCGAGTTCCACCTCCTATGTTTTCGTTCTCATTCCTCTTGCTCTGACACAAGACTGTACTGAAGGAATTAACAGTGAGGTCTTTTTGAATATAAAAAATGTCTTCTTCAATCTTAATAGCAGCCTAATAGGAATTAATAATGACGTCTTTCTGAATACCAAAAATGCCTTCTTTAATCTTAATAACAACCTAACTATGCTCATTAGTCGTTAAAGTCTAATAGGTGGAGTCCTCTTAAGATATTTGTATCACCCTTCCTAACGTATCTGAGTGGCTTTAGATATATGTTATATACATATTCTTACCGAGAAGCAATTTTTTTGCACTCGTATAAGCGATTAACAATACTTGCATTGGAGTGAGTGGCAAGATAATCTTCCCAAATCTTCTATTCCTTCAATGTACCTTGCACCTTTAGGGGCAATTGCTAATTTATATAACTGCTATAATATTTTTATAAAACAAAATTTATAATATTAAAGGTACTATTTACTATTTTGCAAATTAAATTAAATCAAATCATCCAGCGTGCCAAAAAATTGTGAAATAGAAGTGAGGGCAAATAGGTAAGATTTTATACGAATTTTAAAAACTAAAATAAGTGGCGAGAAATCAACCAAAAGTAATTTTAGTGTGATTTGTAGACAAGTAACCAAAAAATAATTTTAAAACAATATATTAAAAGTAAACCACGAACAAATATTTTTCATAGTTAAGTACATGTTTAAGTTTTTAAAACCGCGTTAAAAAAAATTCTTCTAAATCAACGGAATCAATATTTTCATGGTCAAATTTTATATAATTATTTTTTATTTAATATAATGACTAAAAAATTAAAAAATAATTTTTAAATATTTATTTATTTTTTATAAATTTGATAATATATTTTTGATGATCAATAAACATAAAAGTGCATCACATAAGATATCCGAGATGAGGCAGGTGTATCCGCGGTTGCTAAAAACAGGTGCCAAATGATTGTGAAAAACATCGCACCACCACAAAAAGAAACATGGTGCCAAACCAAATTATTGTGAAAAACGGGTGTCAAATGGGAGGCAGAACCTATACGATTAGGAAATATACTAATATTTTTTATTTTATTATTTTTTTGGTAGCTATTTCTTTCTGAGTCCTTAATAATTTAGCTAAAACTTTATATAAACTCTATTTAGTTATAAATAAGTTTCACTAGAGTTGAAATTAATCTTTACAAACTTTTTATTGATCACAATTGTTTTATTTTTGTAAATTAAAAATTTAATCATAAAAATACAATAAAATGTATTAATTTTATTTAGAAGATTTTTTCGCGAAAATCACATCATAATTCAATTGTTGATGCTATGCAGATCATCCAATGACTATATTTGACTAGGAACAACTACATTTGACCAGAAAACTCAATGACTATATTTGACTAGGAACAACTACATTTGACTAGAAACGACTATTTTGGACTATTTTGGACTGGGTAAGAGGAGGGGATCAAGAGAACATGAAAAGGACACATAAATAGTTAATTAATTAATTAGTTTGTTTATTATATTTATTTAATATTTTTTAATCTTCAAAAACTATATAAATATTTAAAATATTATTATCATTAAAAGAACATACGGTTACTAACTAGAGAAATAATAGATGGTTAGTTCTATGACCTAATCTAGTACCAATAAGTTTAATTATTATTTAAATATGTATCATTTTCTTATAAATAAAAGTCAACGAAGAATTGTGGTAAAATATAACATTCTTATTCGATTATTAATTATTTTTTATTTTTATTTTTATATGTTTCACCAAGATTATATCGAGAAAGTAGTTTATTTGATATAATTATTTTATCTATGATGAGGTTTTAATTTATTAAATGTTACGCTGAAAAGAAATTTATTATATTATATATATATATTATATATATAATCTCTTAGAACTTATCAAAAACATCTAATTTTTAGTTTGGATAAAATAGAATAAATTAATGAATAAAAATCAAAAGAGAAGCAAAGGAATAACATGGAAAACAAACTCGATGAGGAAGGGGAGAGGTACCAGAGAAAACCACAAAGAAAAGAATAATAAAGGGGGGCAGGGGCAGGGTGGGCAGTTAGGAAGAAAGGGCAGGGATCCAACTGCTGCTAATTTTCCAACCATCATCCTTATTGAGATTGTTCGGCCTTTTTTCAATTTCTAAGGCCTCCCTAAACTTCCAGAGATGGAAAGGCTCAATCCTAGCAATAACACTCGCCTCCTCAATGCATATGTGATGTTTAGTTTTTTCTGCATGTTCTACTAGGGTGTAAGACTTAGTCCTCCCATGTTTTATGTCAACTGAGTGCTCATAAATCCTCTGGTTAATAGAGCGACCAATCTCACTTACACTACCCTTTTTGTGAATTAGGTTCATTTTGAATAACATAAAAGAAAGATTGTTCAAAACAAATGACATCTTGAATTGTATCTAAATTCAATTCCCACAAATAACATGTGAAACCGATACCCTTAAACTTTATTTATTTATTTTTTTCTGCGTAAAGACTATTCTATTAAAAAGGAGAAAAAATATGTACAAAGAGGTCAAGACCTCAGAGGGGGCTGAAGCCTGCCCTCAACCAAAAATTCTAATACACACAAACCCCTTTGACAACCCTTCTGGGAATGAAAGACCTTGAAGCATATTTTATGAGTCCCTTACAGACAAAAGTGTAAACCAGAGCTGTGTTTAACACTATAGTACTATCGCCGACAATGGCTTTGCTGATAAACAATCTGCCCTGAAAGCCATATGCAAAATTAGACCAAAACAAAGGCTTGCTGAGCCATGACCTGTTACAGTTCATAGGACTATAATGGCGCGCATTGATACAAAAACAAGAGCTGAAGCAAAACAGAGTTGGCATTATCCAAAGACCCATAACAGAAAAGAAACAGACCAGAAGAGAAATTTCCATCATTAGGCGTTGAACCAAATTCATTAAACATGTTTCAGAGAGTCGAGAGCATCCTTTTCCACCTGGCTAGGAGAGCCAATCCAGGTTACGACCGCGTTGTCTGCATCTCCCGTGTCGCCGCCACCTGGAGGAGTCTCCAAATTCTGAATGCCACCGGGAGGATGCTCCGGCTCACCTGCAAGCACATTGCGCTGTGTAGAGTCCACCGGAGGCTGAGGAGCTTCAAGCACCTTACCTTCTTCCTGCATGTTGTCACCACTGAACACGACACCAGCTACCTCTCCCTGAAGAACGCTATCATCCTGAGACTGAGACGTAGTGGTGTGGGCCGAACTGCTAGGCTTATCCTCCTCCTCAGCAAGGATTACTGTAATATTGGCTGACAAAACGTGCTTGTTGAGCCTACTATGGAATTTGAAGTGGGTTGATTGGAAGGAGTTGTGCGGGAGAGGCCTGGCATGACCAGATGGCGGAGAGGACGAGGAGGCAGAGGCCAGAGGGACCTATAAAATAAATTCTTACTTTTAACTATAATATAAAAAAAATACAAACAAACAAACAACAACTAATATTTAAACCTAAAAATAAATTTTTTATTTAAAAAAAAAATCCAATAAAAAAATGAATTATAAGAAGATCCCGATACCGCGCATTTGGTTGAGATTTGTCTCACTTCCACTTTTTTCTGTTTTGAGGGTGAGTTCTTTGAATAGACCTGTGGTGTTGCCATGGGCTCACCCCTATCCCCTATTGTTGCAAATCTTTTTATGGAAGATTTCGAAGCCAAAGCTTTAGCCTCAGCCCGTCTCCTACCCAAGCTATGGAAAAGGTATGTAGATGACACTAATGTCATCTGGTCCCATGGCCAAGAGGAGTTGGATCTCTTCTTCAATCACCTCAACTGTCAGTCCTCTGCCATTAAGTTCACCATGGAAAAAAAAGTCAATGGTTGCCTCCCTTTCTTGGATATTCTTATATCTAAGAATAAGGACGGTTCCCTCTCTCACTCACTGTTCTGTAAGAAAACACATACTGAGCAGTATCTTCAAGCTGATTCCCATCATTTCCCGGCTCAAAAGTTGGGTGTTCTTAACACCCTTGCTACTCGTGCCCTTAGGATTTTGGATAATGAGAGCTTTGATAAGAAGAAATCCCATCTCCTTAATGTCTTTGTGGAGAATGGCTATAGTAGGCACCTAGGGCAAAAGGCTTTCCTTAAAGCCTCTAAAAATTTGTTTATTAAAAAAGAACCTAAAGAACGCCTGCTAGGTGTCCATCTTCCCTATGTCTAGGGAATCACAGACAATATTGCTCGGATCCTTAAGAAGTATAATATTCCCTCAACCTTTAGGCCCCTCAACACCATTCGTAAATCCCTTCGATCAATGAAAGATCCCGTTGACCCTAAAGACATGAAGGGTGTCTACTTGATCCCTTGTTCTTAGGGGACCCCCTATATCGGGGAAACAGGGCGCTCCATCCATCAAAGGATCAACGAACATGCAGTTGACCTAAGGCATGGGAGAACCAAGTCTTCAGCGTTAGCAGAGCATGTGGAGAAGACCAAGCATCATGTTTGCATAGAGGAGGCCAAGGTTATTGCTAAGGTGGCACAGTTCCATCACCGTAAATTCAGGGAAGCAATTGAAATTGAAAGAAGGCCTAACAATCTCAATAGAGATGACGGCTGGAAGATCAGTAGTTGCTGGATCCCTGCCCTTTCTTCTTTGTCTTGACTTCCTTTTCCCCCTCCGCTCCCCCCCCCGCATTTTTACTTTCTTTCTTTTGAGATTTCCCAAATCCTTCTCTTTTGAGCCTTGTCTTTTCCATCCTCCTAGGGTTTTTCCTTGGGTTTAGTTGTTTTACTAATGGTCTTGTTCTAGACTGTCTTGTTTTTAAATTTTGTCGCTCTTTCTATCTATTTTTTCCTTGCTTGTTCTATTAGAGGGCTTTCCTGATTTGTTTTTTGTTTTGTTAAGATCAATATAAATTAAATCTTTAGTAATTCCAATAAATATTATTAAATCAATATCAATATTATCAAATCAATATTATTTAATTAATATTATTATTAATAATACTAATTCCACTAAATCGATATCATTAAAAAACCCCTTTCACTTTCCCTAGTGATAATAAATTTGATTTAATAACCTAATATTAATGTATAAATAAAATGAAATTTAATAACATTCTTATCCCTAGTAATTTAAGTGATTAAATAAATTAATAAGGAATTAAATTAATTAATTTAATAACAAAGAAAAAATTTCTAAACCCCCTTCACCATAAAA
>APFE030508823.1:62349-75255 GCA_000404065.3 Pinus taeda | reverse complement strand
GACATAGTTCATTCAAATATTTTTCACCACTACTACCTATCAATTCCATTGGAGATTCTAGTTGTAACTTATACAGTCTATTACTTCTGACTCCAATTTGGGCCTTCTTCTCCCAACTCGGATGTTTAACATATACTTTCTTCCCAATGAAGTAAGCATCATAGCCCTTGTTCTGTAACTAAGATACAGAGAGTAAGTTCATTCCCATTCCAGGCACAAGCAACACATTGGTAGCTTGAAGCCAATCTCTTGCTTCTATTTGAAAAACTATAGTACCTCTTCCTATGGGGGTACATTTTGACTTATTTCCCATGGTGATTTGGAAGTTCATATTTTCTTCTTGATAGCTCAAGAAACATTCTCGTATTCCCATCATGTGTGTAGAAGCCCCACTATCTATATATCAAACCTCAAAGGAAGCAGAACTTGCCAAGCAAGTGACTTCTTCTTCCAATCTGGAAGCCAACACAAAACTGTCGTGATCCATTAAATTATTCATGCTTTCCTCTTTCCCAAGAGAACTGCATGAGTCCTTTTTGAGTTTCTACTCTAACATCATGCTCTCGACTCATTACAGGTTCTCTAATCCTGTTGCCCGATCTCAGCTCTGATACCATGTGAAAATTTCTAACACGAAATTCTACTACAGTAACTAATTTATTTCTCCTACTTATTTTCCATAATAAGTTATTTACAAAACCCTTCAATAAAAATCAAAGTAAATTCTACTACAATTGTCACATAACAACATAGAGAAAAGAATAGATAAATACAAGCACAAGAATCAATCACATCGACACAGTTATTTTTAGACAATAGTCCCTGGAAAAACCCAATGCGGGAAAACTAGTGCAGCAAATGAGGGTTTATTTATTATTCTTCAGCAACAATATTTATACTAGGAATTATTTTTAGAACATAGAGAAATCACCTGAGATAATTTTCCTCCACCCTTTGGAGAAATTCTGACACCCAAGAGACCCTTCAGCCTTCACTATGTCACCTCTATGTCATCTCTGTGTGAGGACTATGTCCCTCGTTGCATTGCCCCTCTAAGCTACCCCTCTGTGTTGTCCCTCTGATGCACTGTGTCCCCCCTTCTTCAGTCTCTGACTAATTCTAGTACCTGGTGGGCTCTAGTATTGTAGCAATGATGATGCAACTCCTGGGACTCCCTTCTTTACTTTTATCAACCAGGTTGTTCGTAACAAACTTAGAAGCGATGGTACTATATGCACAAGTACTAGCTCTTACCGCAGGCTGTCACTTGATCAGCTGGCACAAGTCCACTAGGAGCTTAAGCCAACTTCTATGAGCTCTTAGAATAAGCTTTTAACTGTGATAGACAAAAGCTAACTCAAAAGAGGCTAGTCTACTTGCAGAAAGAAGTTGAATGCTGAAAAGAAACACAAACCCTAGCAAACCCTAGTTTTACCAACTAGCCCTACTGGTGCAAGAAAAGAGATGAAAGCAGTGGAAATGGATGCCATTGAATTTTTAGAAAGGTAAAATGCATGTGACTAAGCTACTTCTGCAGTAAAATCTGGAAAAAAACATCTTTTTACATTTTTGAGTAATTTTGCAAAATTATTATGCATGTGCTTTAACTATTTTTGACTGTGCAAAGGTTGATTGGCAAAAGGAAATGGGGTAGGTGCTTGCAGGAGGTTGGGAATGTGAGAAGAGGGCCTAAGGGGTCCCAGCACCCTTCCAGAGAGTTTCACAGTGATCAAATCTCGAAAAATAGCTCACGTGAACTTCTATAGGAAGTCTACAGGGGTTCTACAAGATGTTCTATAGGATGTTCTACAGGAAGATCCGAAAGAGGATTTTGGAGGGTTGATGGTGGAAAAACGGTGGGAAAGTGGAAATGGAGGATGGATGAGGATGAAAAGGGGTTTAGGACTTGGTAAATGAAGCTAAGGAGTGATTAAGGTGGTTGGATTCATTCAAGGATGGAAGGAGCGATGATGCACAAGAATGTAGGAATTAGGGCAAATTGGAAAAGTGTGGCAAATGAAGGAAAGGAATCTTGGATTATGGGTTGGAACAGGTTGTATGATGGAAGAAGGCTAGGTAGGGAGGTATTACAGGTTTTTTGCACACTATTTTCCAAAATTGATCGAACAAGGACTAGGAAAACCAGAGATCTAGCTATTTTGACCTAATCTGACCTAAAAACCGAAAACATGATGAACAGAAGTTTATACACAAGAAATCATGCAAGATTACTATGGAAACTAAGCAAGAATAGATCTTAAACATGCAAGTACAACTGGTATCAACTTTTCTAACTAAAAATCTAACACTAGCAATTGCATGGAGAGGCAAAAATAGTGTTTTTGTGGCAGCAAGTATGCCTTGGTCTCAGCTCATGGTCCCAAGGAGGGAGAGATGGGATAAAAGATTACTTGATGGCCTTTTTGTAGATCTCTTCCTTTACCAAACTGTAAAATCAACCTGAAGTATGAAAAGCTATTTTAATCATCAAAAACAACCTAAGTAACAAAGCAAGATTTTAACCTAAATAGTAGACATTATTCTATGAATGCAGCAAAGATGCATAAAAGTACACAAAGGAGGTACTGGCACTTGGTTATGTGCCCAACCCCAAGAGCTACAGCCTCCTAAGAAAGCTCAGAGCTGGTACAAGGTGAAATTTATCTCCATTACTCAAGAAATAATCATGTCACAAAATTATTTACAGCGAAAGCTCGAAGATGAGCTGAAATGCAGAGCTGCACTAAAGTACGAAAAACAAATGTTCAATGTCTAAACTACTAAGGCTTGAAGCCTTCCTACTTCTGCACTACGAGGACTCCCAACACCCCTCCTTAACTTTGGGAGCTTGGCTGCTCAAAACTGCAGTTAATCAACCACTTCACAAAATTTGCTTGGTTGCCCCTTAAAATCATCTTTGGTGGGTTGTTGAACTCCGAGCTGATGGTGGAGAACTTAAGGAAGGGGTAATTTAGTGTTGGAGATACCCTTCCTATGAATCCTCAACCTTTTTCCTTCGTATTTGGCTGTCAACTGGCTCATAAATGCTTGACCTTGGTCCAAAAGATGTCCAAAAATCTGCAATAAGCACATATTAGACTTTGTGGTCAAGTGACTATTCTCATTCATTCAATTAACATAAATATTTTCAAAAGCATGCATAGAACTATGAAGAATGGTGGATTAATCGAGAATAATAGGAAAAATGAGCCCAATAAGTTACCCATTTTTGGGGCTCATCATCACCCCCCTGCTGAATGTGTTGCTCATCCTCTGAGCAACTGATCTAGCTCATCATCTTTGATTGCTTTGACTGCCTCTCTAACATCCCAGGCTTCCGAGGTGATGGCCTCGTCTCAGTCATGAAACCCTGATTTTATCCCTACCTCCTCCCACTACCTGTGTTCTTCTTCTTCATTGACCCCTTCCAGCAGTCCCAAAAGTAATGGAGGACTGAACTTTAGGCCAATCTAGCTGGCCTTTAGATTTTACATTCACTGTTTGTAGAGAGGTACTTTGGCCAAAGCCTCCCGCATCCTTGTTGGGGAGTGGTACTCCCTTATTTTCAGACTGTGGGACAATGTGTTCCATCTCCTGGTGCAAGCATGGATGCATTTATCACCCAACAGTCTCTCCATCTCCGCAAAGTGCATGATGGCCTGAGCTTGTCTTTCAATGTAGTCTAGGAGAACCTAAGGGTTGTTGGCCAGGTGCTGATGGACATACATTAAAGCTGAGGGATCTTCTGGTTCTGCTCCGATCATGAGTGACTCACTCAGCTCCCTGTCCATAACTTCCCGAATTTTTGTTGCCTTATTTTCCTCATGGTTTAACCAAGAGGCCATGGCCATTAGTTGCACATCTCACAATGTTGCACTAGGGTCCCATAGGTTCATGTTTGGAAGTGCCAAGTTGTGTAAATAGAATTCTGCTAACTTGGCCTTATCTTAAGCTAAGCTACTGTCACACAAATACATGAACTGATTGTAGTTCTGGAATGGAATGGTGCCCCTTTAGGCCAGTGTGTTAATTTGAAATTGCAACCATTGATCCTTAAGATATAATATATATGACTTTGCAGGTTGCCTACATTGTAAGGCTTCTACTACCCAGTTGGCCATGCAGGCCATTTGGGCTTCTTTCTCTTGCACATGTTATTTCAAAGCCTGTATTTCTTCTGCTGCCTGTGACTCCTTTTCCTGTAGTAGTTTTGTTAGCATCTAAACATCAGTTGGTATCTTTTCTTCTCTCTGATGTTCCTCAGTTGTCTCCCTGTCTGCTGGAGGTCTTTCTTGTTGTTGTTGCTCTCCCACAATGGATGGCCTATCTTCCTTATGACTTTCCTGTGGCTGCAACTGCTTCCTCAGCAGCTCATTCTCTTCCTGTAATTTGGCTCTCTGACTGCTTTCCATGTGCCTTGCCATGGCCAACTCTTTCCTCGATTCCTTTAGCTGTTCCTCTAGGTGGCCTATGTCTGCAACACCCTTGGATTTGGCAATCCTCATCCAAGTGTGAGTCCTAACCCGCTCTTGTTCCAATGCAAAGAAGAGTGGTACAACAAACTTCTATGGGATAATCTTCCCACCTTCTAAAAGGTTGTAATATGAGCCCAAGCTAGGCTGAGGGCTCGGCTCCAGTATTTATTCAGTCTTTTCTTCTCCCTATGGTTGTTTGGCTTCCTTCTCCTCCAATTTCTCTGTTTCTTTTAACTTCACTAGAGTTTCCTGTAGAGTCATTTCAGCTTCCTGTAGAGCTGTTTTTGAGTCCATCATCCTAATTCTTTATGTCCAAGTGGAGGTTTTTGGGCTTCCTCTTTCATAGGTGATGGATATATTTGAAGGAGACTCTTATTTTGGTTTAGTGGTTGTGTCCTCAATGACAATTGGTTCCTTTTATTGTGGCTGTGGTTTGCCCATTTTGATCTATGTGCTCCTCCTGGCTTTAAAGTACATGGAGGTTTGCCTCTTTCTCTTTCCTTTTTGTTTTGCAGGTGTGCTCAATGCAGCAAGCACAGTTGCTGCCTCCCTTGCCAACGTTTCCAGGGATTTCTCTTCCTGCTATTCTTTTTCTTCTCTTCCAGTAGAAATCTCAGTGTCCACTATTTGTCTGTGTGACTGATATCTCAGGGTGTACCTTTTCCTTCTCTTTCTGGGTGCCTACCTTACCTTTGGCAACCTTCATTTGGGCATGTTCAGCCTTTTCCTTTCTGCTCTGTATCGTCTTTTCCCTTCCTATTTTTGTTATTGTTTCTTCCTTTGTTTAAGGCACCGCAATCTTGCTAATTTCTTTCTGTTCTTCCTGTGCTTCCTATGTTCTACCTTCTGCTTGGATGCCTTGTGTGCCCTCACCATTGTTTTTCTCCATTTCCTCAGTTTTCTCCCCCTCCTCACTGCTGGATGGAGTGATTTTTTCAGCCAAAGTCCTAATGCTATCATTTCTGGACATGTTTCTGAAGATTTCCCAAGATATGGGGATAGTGTAGGTGTGTAAAGCATCTTCCACCAACAGTTTGATGAGCCCATGGTGGGCCAACTGGTCTAGGATCCCTTCATTTAGCTTTGGGACTGAAGAATGAAATATGGGATGCTTAGTTTCTTGGCTAGAGGCAAGTCAATCCCATGCCTTAATTCACATAACAATCTGAAATGGTATCCATAGATGATGCTAAATCTCCCTTCACATGTGATGTACTTCATAATTTGATAACTAACTTCACTTCAGAGAGGGGGCGGACTTGTCCTTCTAAATCCATTTTTGTCCTCTACAGGATGCTCCTCGGGCATAAAAAATGTTTTCTTAGTAATTTGGCCCAATGATCTCTCTTCCTTGCTCCAAGGGAGCCCCAATGGTAGACCAGTAATTCTACTGATGAGCTCAGGGGTGATTTCTAGGGTCAAACCCCTAAAATTAACTGTGGCATGTGTCCCTGAATGTGGTCTTAGGGATATTAAAAACTCTTCGGTTATCTCTTCATCATGACCCTGAATTTTGTCAAATAAGGATATCCAATTTGCTCAGGTGAAAAGTTCCACCACCTCAGGGTGCTCGTACAACTTGCTAGAGTCTGAGGGCTCTTTCCTTATGAATCCCCCTAGCATGGTGTTGAGTGTTCTTCTTATGTATTAATTAGAAAAGAAAATGCTCAGGAAAACAATAGTCAATCACTGAAACAGAGGATAGTTGAATTTGGTGTCTTCTGAACCCAGGAAGGATTTTCTCTTGTGTTCCTCACAATACCAAATAGCAATAATTTCCTTATTTTTGTCACCCAAAATTCGACTGTCGATTTATTGAAAGGAGAATGTTGTTTTTGCATAATAGAGCATAAGGGCACAAATTCTCTTCTCAACACATAGATAGATATGTAAATTCAGTTTTTCATACACACAGGGTGGCCTCTACTGTAGTATGTATCTTTCTTATAGAAGAATTTTAAAAATGATGAGGAGATTTCATAGTGCAGAGAAAGAACTTAGGCAAATGCAGTGAAATATGCAGGCAATCTTCCACGGTTTGTTGAATACACAGGTAGACTTTTATTTTGAAACTGATGTCATTCAATTCACCACCTTGCACCAAAAAATCATGCACAAAGAAGTTCTCTCGGGCCTACCTCATTTGGAGCTTGAAATTCAACGAAAACTCCAAGTTTCCCTTCTGTTGAGCGGTTCTCTGACTTTCCTGTAGAACCCTTCCTCTAGAAGGCTCCCAGTCCCTGTAGAATGGAATTGCGCTTCCGATAGAGCCCGCTAAGTGGGAGATTTTTGGAAATAGGCCGAAAAATTGGTGGAGGATGGCTGGTTAACTATTTTTGGAAGTGGTGGATACGTACTCCGGTCGAGAACATCGTGAGTGCAGAATGAACAGAGGGTGGTGCATGTTTTGACTGAGAGTCTTTTAACTGCGGCGTGATTCGTGGTGAGGGGATGAGGTGGTCAAACCGGACCATTGATCTGACGTCACAACCATAATGTTTCTGTGTGTTTCTGACTGCCATCACTTCTGCTCTCCCATTATCCACCACCACCACTACCAGTCCCGACGATTTCTCTCTGAATGGACACTCCACACGTGTTGGCTACACATCTAATTGGCAATTTTGAATGTAACAGGGCTCGTTTGGATTTCACGAGGAGATGTAACTAGCCGAGGGTGGCCAGTTGACTGGCCACTGATTTCACCCAATCCGAACCATTCCCATAGTCATGCAACTTTTAAAATATTATTTATGCAATTGAAGAACGAGTTTAGGCACTTACCTGCATGGTCTCGGCCGTGTTATGCAGATTTGAAGTTCTAGAACCCATTCCTTAGTTTGTTGTTGTTGCGTGCATACTGCATGCTTGGCCTCTGCTGCTGTTGATGTTCTTACATTTAAGAAGAGCTCCATGCATGTCTCTTCTGCCATTCTTTGTTGTCCCTGTCTCTGGAGTATGTCTTTCAGCGGGATCAGCTGCTACAGGATTCCTGTACGATGTCCTGTAGCTACTTCTCCTCCTAGAATGCAAGCTAGAATGAGCAGGGCTATACTGTTGACGAGGGTCTCGGTGGATGAGGAATCTAGACGGAGGGTAACAGGTATGGTGAGTAAAAAATTGCTGCTTGATTTGTCATTAAGGAGTTTTTGTTGGTAGTATGGAAAAAACAGGATTTTTGTGTGTGATTGTGCAAGAACATAAAAAAATGAGTGCAATGGAGGTGTATGGAGATGGAAAAGGGTGTCATATTGTGATGGATGGAAGCAGGGATATTTACAGGCCTCATGGACAGGTTCCCAACCTTCGGGTCCTCTTCGGAGATCAATTTTGGCTTGTTTGTAGGCTCTACAGGAACTTTCTGTAGAAGACACAGAACTTCCTATAGAAGACACAGAACTCCCTATAGAAGGTGAAATCTTAGTCCGAATGAGACCAATCTTAGGAAAGGTTAGTGGTCATGGAGGAATGGATAGTGAGGGATGCTTGCAGCCTGGTACTGACCTCTGTCTTTGTCTTGCGTGATCCTCCTAACCTGCAATGTCCTTCCTGCAACCTACAATTATTCAACAGAAATTATGTTTATTTTTCTTTTTCTCTTTTCTTCTTTCTTTTTCTCTTTTTTTTTTTTTTGAGACAATTGGGGCGCCTCCGAGAGGTTTTCACCCTCACTGTCTGCCCTGGGCGCCTCCAAGAGGTTTTCACCCAAGGATATATATATATATATATTGTTCAAGGTGTGAGTTGAGTGGAGGCAAGGACCTGCTCCACTACCAATAGTAATTTATCCAGAGTTTCAATGAACTCCTGCTTAGAAAGGGGCTTCCTATAAATTTTCAATCGGTGCCCATTGACGAGCATGGGGATGGATTCTTCATGAATGGCCCTGATAAGGACTGAACCATTGTCGTTGCATCTCTCCATTGTATATGGTCCGAGCCATCTTGTCCTCAGCTTCCCTTTGAAATCCTTGTATCTTGAATCATATAACAACACCCAATCTCCTGGCTGAAACTACTTTTCTTTAAGGTACCGGTCATGCCATATCTTCCTCTAAAGTTGGACCACCTCTGAGTGTAGAAGGGCCTGCATTCTCTGTTCATCTAGTCCATTCAACTGAAGTAATCTTTCCTATTGTGCATGGCTGAAATCTAGGTCCATCTAAGCTACCAACCTCAATGTGTTATATTCAAATTCTATGGATAGCAAAGCCTTCTTCCCGTAGACCAGCTCATAAGGTGTGAAACCCGTTGTAGTTTTCCAAGTAGTGTTGTAGGCCCACGTGACCTCAACCAAGCGATCTGCCCAATCTTTTCTGTTGTTGCTCACCACTTTAGTCAAAATCTCTTCCAAATCTCTATTAGTGACTTCCATCTGTCCATTTTCTTGCGGATGATAAGGGGTGGAAGTTATGTGCTTAATCCTGTGATGAGCGAGCAGGTCTTCAATCAGGTTAGAATTAAACTAACTTCCTTGATCTGTGACTAACTCTCTTGGGTAGCCGAACTTGTAGAAGATATTCTCCCTCAAAAACTCAGCCACTTTTTCTTCTGTTGCTGCCTTGATTGTCTTTGTTTCTACCCACTTTGGCAGGTAGTCCATACACACAATGATGTAAGACTTTTGGTTTGAAGGAGGGTTGATAGGACCCACAAACTCCATGCCCCACTTCTCAAATGGCTCAAAAGTCACTTGAGGTTGGAGGGGCATTTCATCCCTGGGAGTCGGATTTTCCATCCTTTGACATCGGTCACATCGGCTGATGTGTCTCCTAACATCTTGATGAAGAGTGGGCCAATAGTAGCCTGCCTATAGAATTTTGAAAGTGGTTCTTTTTTCTGCAAAGTGGCCTCCACAGGGCCCATCATGACAGGTGAGGAGGATGTCAAAAACTTCCTCCTCCCTAACACAATGCCTCAGAATTTGATTCGGGCCAAGTTTAAACAGGTTGCCCCCAATCCATGTGAATGGGGCGCTTTTCCTCACGATCTTGCTCTTCCATTTTGAGGATAGGTGTGGTGGGAACTGTGCCGAAACCAAGTAATTTTCTATATCAGCAAACCATGGAGAGAGTACTGAAATAGCAAACAGGTGTTCATCTGGCATTTAATCGTCCACCACCCCTTCTGTACCTGCAGACAAATCTAGTCTAAACAGAAAATCAGCAACAACATTTTCCTTACCTAGCTTATCAACAATGGTCAAATCAAATTGCTGCAATAAAAGTAACCATCTAATGATACGAGCATTTACATCAGGTTTATTCATTAAATATCTAATTGCAGCATGATCAGTGTGTATGAATGTTTGATAACCAATGATGTAGTGTCTAAACTTGTTTAGGGAATGGACTATAGCTAAGAGCTCTTTCTCGGTTACGGTATAGTTTAATTCTACCTTGGACAGGTTTTTACTAACAAAATATATGGCTTATGGTAGCTTCTCTTCAACTTGTCCTAAGGCTGCTCCTATGGCTTTGTTCGAGGCATCTATGTGAATGTGGAAAGGTAGGGAATAATTTGGACCTCTCAAGATTGGGGCAGTTACCAGCTTACTTTTCAACGCATCTAGAGCCTCTTGATAGTTGTCAGTCCATATGAACTCAATATTCTTCCCCAAAAGACCAAATAATGGAGAGGCTAGCTTGTTGAAATCTTTAATGAATCTTCTATAGTATCCTGCTAAGCCTAGGAAACTTCGAACATCTCTTACCTTCTGAGGAGGTGGAACCCTTTGGATGATAGCAATCTTGTTGGGATCCACCTGTAATCCTTGCTGAGAAATTGTATGACCTAGCACATTCCCTTCAGTCATCAGAAATTCACATTTTTTTGGAATGAGGGATAGGTTCATTTCAATACACTTGGTTAAAACTTTTCCAGATTAATCAATGCTTCTTGGAAGTTGGACCCATAAGGAGTAACGTTATCCATATAGATTTCCACTGAATCATAAACCAGTTCAGCAAAGATGCTTTTTACTGCTCTCTGGAAAGTGGCAGGAGCATTGCATAACCCAAAAGGAAGGACCCGATAGGCAAAGGTACCCCATGGACAAGTGAAAGTGGTCTTATCTTGGTCTTCTGGGCTGATTTGGATCTGATTATACCCGTTGAAACCATCTTGGAAGGAGAAGAACTTCTTCCCTGCCAACCCATCTAACACTTGATCTATGAAAGGTAAAGGTAAATGGTCCTTCTTGGTAGCTTTGTTAAGTTCTCGATAATCTACACAGATTCTCCACTTCCCGTTTTTCTTGGGCACAAACACCAGAGGAGAAACCCACTCACTGTCAGAGATGGGGTAGATGAATCCTACATCCAGCAAATTTTGCAGTTCTTCTTTGACAATGTCTTTAAGGGCTGGATTCATTCTCCTCTAAGGCTACCTGACTAGTTTACAATCCTCTTTAATGTAAATGTGATGGGTACAGACTGAAGGGTGGACTCATTTCATCTCCTTATAGCTCCAGGCAAAGGCATCCAATGGCGGTTCAATAAGCTACACAGCTCCTCCTGAGAGGGGGATAGGGATGAGTTGATCTTCAAGGTTCTTTCAGGGTCAAATTCCACATTCTTAACTTGGGGGGAGGTCAGATTAGACCCACATAGATCCACTAAAGCACTGGCTTGGGTGTCTTCTACCAACTCTTCTAATAGTAGCACGCTGGGAGGTGGATTCTGAATCAAATTCTCAATAAGGTTATCCTCGGTTTGAGGACCTCCCCTGGTGGCTTCCACTGTGCACACTGGTGCAGAGTAGACCTCATCCTCATCTTCCTCCTCCAACCAGAGAGGTAAGTCATGTTCTAGCAGAGGTTGGGCGGGAGGATATAGAACTAGCTACTTGGACATAGGCCCATTCTTGATGGTCATGCTCCCGGCTCGACAACTGATGTAAGCATCTGCAGTAGCTAACCAAGGCCTTCCCAAAATGAGGGGGTATCTAGTGAGTTTTTCCTTTGGCTGAAGGACCAAGAAGTCCGCAGGGTACTCCCAAGAATCAACAGAGACCATGACATCTTCCACAATCCCTTCGGGGGTCACGGTGGAGCGGTCTGCTAACTGCAATACTGTAAAGGTCTTTCTTAGGGAACTTTGAAGGTTGAGTTTGAGCATAGTGTCCCTGGTCATCACATTAATGGTAGCCCCTAGATCAATCAGGGTGTGGAGGATTATGGTTCCATTGATGTGGACATCAACTACAGGACTCCCAGGGTCCAAATATTTCGGACAGATTACTTGTCCCAACATTAGGTCGGACAGTTGTCCTATGACATTGATAGTTGGGGCATCTCTCTTGCACCTGCCTAGATGCCTGAAACACTTCTCTTTAATCAATTTGTTGTGGATTGGTACATCTTTTATGGCCTGGAGAAGTGGTATTTTCAAACATTATTGTTTAAGCTCGCCCAGAAGTTCAGTCTCTTCTAGGTTTGGTTGCATGGTTCCAGTTAGTCTCTTAGGAAAGGGTGGAATGGCTTTGGGTTCACTTTCCTATTTCTCTTCCTCATACTCCTTACGAGGAGGTTGGCTATCTGGGAGGACCTTCCCAGATCATAGGTTGATCTCCTGAATCTCCACAGCATAGGTAGGGCATGTTGTCTCTCCAGTATATACCTGCTGGGCCTGTCTGTTATTGGGGTCCGAGTTCGGTTGGGCAGGCATCTGGGGTTCTCTCAGAGGAGCAGAAGGTAATGGTTGTGGTTAAGCAGGTGGTGGAGGCAAAATGGCGGGAGGAGAGTTGTATTGGGGCCTCCACCCCTGTTGAGGTGCATTCCACTAAGGTTGGGACTGAACATGAGAATGAAACGAATGAGCAGCAGGTTGAGTATGGTATTGAGATGGATATGACCAAGGAGGGGGTGCGGACCAGGAAGGATGAGTTGGGGGACCCCAAGAAGGTATGTGAGTGGATTGGTTGGGGTGGTAATAAGTCTGGGATGCCCCTTGCATCCCCTGCTGGTAAGGTCTTGATCCATGTGGCCTCCTTTGGTTTAGGAAGTAGAGCGGTTCAGTGGCTCCTTCAGCCCCTTGGTACATAGCTTTAAGCCTAGGTAAGGTTGGGCACTGGTTTGTAGGGTGGTCTTCCTCTCAGATTCCTCTTTCTTCTGTTGGATTCGGAAAGTATCCAGTTGCATGGCAATGATCTGTCCCATCTCACTTTTAAGGTCTTCAATCTGATTTGCAAACTCATGTTTGGAGAAGGTGGCGCTGGCTGAAAGTTGATTCCCCCTACCTCTTTTCTGGGCTGCCCTAGAATGGTTTCTAAACACATTCTTTATGTCATCATAAGGTAGTTGGTAGATGTATCCTTCTTATGTAACCATCTCAAGAAAAAGATAGAAAAGATAGATCAACACCTTAGAATTCAGCCTCTTCGAGGGGGCAACCTCCTTTACATTACATAAATGAACAATTCTTGGATGATTC
>APFE030508823.1:7897-35160 GCA_000404065.3 Pinus taeda | reverse complement strand
AATTCCAAGATTCTACGGAAATTACCAGGTCTTCAATGACTCCTTCGGGTTTAATTGTAGAGCGGTCAACCAGCTCTAGAATGGTTGGAGTTTCCCTAATTAAGTGTTTCAACTGCAGTAATTGTGCTGTTTCGAGTGTCATAATATTTATTGCTGCACTTAGATCTATTAGAACTTTAGAGACAAAGGTTTTTCCAACCTGAACTGTTACTGTAGGGTGAACAGGGTCACCATATTTTACAGGGGGGTCTTTTTCTGTCATCAAAGCAGTCAGTTCTCCCATCACATGAACTGTGAGGGGTTCCTTGGCTTTTCTTCCAAGTTTTTTAATACAAATATCCCTAACAGTGCTGGCATAGATAGGGACATCTCTTAGTGCTTGCAATAATGGGATTTTGACATATAAATTCTGCATTTCTCCTAAAAGGTTAAAAGATGGTGGCTCAAACGTTTTAGTAAGATCCAGTATTTCAGGAAAGGGTGGCTCTGCTGTTTGAACAATCTTGTTGGAATATGATTCAAGAGTTTCAGTGTTCTTGTTAGATGACTTTTCCTTTCTAGTTTCTTCTTTTTCAGAGTCAGTAATGTCATCAATGATGGGTTCAACTATCCTCCCAGAGCGTAATTGGATGTCATTACATTGCATAGGGGAGACAGGTTGACTTTGAATATCGATTACTTGCAAGGCTTTATTATTGTTTGGGTTGGGATTAGGTTGCACAAGCAGTTGGGGTCTGATTGACTGGTTATTCTGCGGGGCATTATATGGTAAGGAAAGAGATTGCTGGTGTTGAGGAAATGGAATCTGTTGGGCTGCCCAATTTGGATTCCACTGATTGAAATAAGGTTGTTGAAGAGTCCAAGGATTCCACATAGTAGGGTCGGTAAAAGGAGGATTTGGTTGCTGCATAGGAAATTGCATCGGATTAAAGGGTGGGTATTGCATTTGATTCGTGGGTGGGAAATTTGTTTGAAAAGGAGACTGATTATTACAACGACTAAATGATGTGTTAGAACTCATACCTTGTCTTTGTGGCCATTGCCTCCTCTGTCTCATCAGGTACACTGCTTCAGCTTCTTCTTCAGTTGATTGCAGCGCTGCCTTTATTCCTGGCAAAGAAGGGCATTGCTAAGTTTCATGATCCTTTTCACAAATGGTACAAATTGGTACCTTATCCAATGGGCATTCCCACAGTGGGTGCTTTCCTCTGCATTTGGAGCAAAAGATAGCCAGGGCAGCTTCTGCTTCTGCCTGTTTCTTTTTAACCTGCAGAGCATCAATTTGTGAAGCAAAAGAGCTTAACATTTCAGTTTTAAATTCTTCAAGCAGATTACCTATTTCGGCTCGTGTTGCTCCTCCACTTGCTGACTTCTGGACTCTGGAATATGTACTGTCCCTGCTTTTAGATCTGCTTGCTGCTCCTCTGGAACACCTCATGCAGAGGTTGATAATCTCATCAAATGGTTCTTTGAAAATATCCCCTTTTCCAAGCATATTTAACATATCTAGGCGGTCATCTCGTACTCCTTTTAGTAGTATTGTCTTCAGAATATCCTTACTCATGGTTGGATGATCTGATCACTGCAAATTATACTGCAGTCTCTCTACAAAGTCCTCCAGATTCTCGTCCTCTTTCTGAATCATTTTGAACAATTCTTCCTTCCTTTCTCTTGTTCGACAGTAATCCTGATATTTGGTCAGAAAACTTTCTTTCATCTGATCCCATGTGGTGATTACCTGAGCCCCTAGGCTCATAAACCATCTTAATGCGTTCCCTTTCAGTGTTGCTGGAAACAATTTTAACTTCTGAGGAGGAGTTACATAATCATAACTTCTACACAGTATATCAAATTCAAAGAGGAACTCATCGGGATCTTCAGAGGATAACCCATGAAAATTAGGCAATGTCGCAGGTGGAATATTTTTCATAGGGATTACTCCCCTTGGGAGATCCCCAATAGGAAATTCCAGGGTGGAAAGTGATTTTTCCCCCCTTCCTTCTGCTCTGTTATCCTCCATTGTTCTTTTCCTCGAATCGTTGGCTCTGTCTTCAGTATCTTATGTTTCTTCAGGTTCTTCTACTGGTTCCTCAATGTGCTCTGGTGTTTTTTGCTTCCTTTCAGGCCCTAGTACTTCCTCCGTCTGATGATCTGTTTGGGAGGAATACTGGATTTGAGGTCTTCGGGAACTCGTTCTCTGAGATGTCTCAGCCTTTGAAATGATCTCGTCAATGAAAGTTTTTCTTCCGCCTCCTGTGCCCTTACCGCCTGTGAAGTTAGCTTTCTTGCATCCTCTCATGCACCTATTATTCTAAAGAAAAATCATTAATGCCTTAAAAAAAAAAATTAGTCGCCTTCCCCGGCAACGGCGCCAAAATGTTGGCTACTCGAATTGTTTATTGATTAAACAGTTGAGTACCACATTAATTTGTCAACCCGGGAAAGTCCTTTCATTTCAAAGGTGACCTCGTACTATATGCACTTTAATTTCAAAAGAAATAAAAGCTGTAGTACAAACAAATCTATTTCCTATCAAACGCTTACTCTGCGTTACAGCAGTCGTAAACTATTGCAGAAATGAAATGAAATTGAGTAAAGGTAACAAATCTGTAGAAAAAAAAAAGATGGTTGTTTGTAACAGAGGACCAGGACCTTGTCCTCAGAATAAGGATGTTCATCGCCTGCCTCTGTGACCAGTCGCCAATACACACCGAAAATCCTATTCACCGGTGACACACTTCTCACAGCGCCAATCGATTAAAGGAACAGTGTATCAGCAAAAAGGAAATATCATAAACAAGGCTAAACATGTACAGAAATAACACACACACATAACAGGAAAGGAATGGGTGAATCTTGTGAAGAAGGTGGGCCCTATCCCTCTCACAAGATTCCCCTACACACAAATACTAAGTTAAAATGCTCAGAACAATGCTTTATTCATCTGCCAAGAGTTCAATTACAATAGAGGTTCTGACCTTCAGCACTACAATATTCCTGTATCACATGCCAGCTTTCAACTGTAGATGTCTCCTCTTTATAGAGGAGACATCTATTACAATAGATTGTCATTCAGTTTTATTCTTCTGTACAAAAATAGGAAATTAATTCCTGTTACAGCATACTGTTACAACAGTGTATATCTTTGTCGTCCTTTGTTAATCGGATCCTTCCGCTGTTGCAAAACTGGTAGTCTTCGTCTATCTCCTCGGGGTCCTTGTGTTATCCTTGGTTATTCTGTTGTTGTTGTTGATTTGGTAAATCTTAACCGTTCCTTAAAGCGCTTCATGTTGTTCCTGGTGTTCCCGCTTCTGTGACTAAATTGGTTGATCGTGCTTTATCATCATCGGCCAAGTATAGTCTTGCCAGCTTCAGACAGTTACTGTTTCATCTTTTGCAAATTAAGACTTTTCCTGCTTTAGTCAGTTGTTGCTTCTGGTGTTGTAGCAACTGCACAGTTGCTGTTTCTGGTGTTGCAGCAACTGTGAATTATGATTCTGTGGACTTTGAATAGTTCCAATCAATTGTTAGCGACTTAGTCAAATTTCAAATATTAATTAAAGATAACATGAATATGTGTTGAATAATTAAACATATAGCAAATGAGGAGAGTTACTTCATACCTTGGGATGATGAGGTCAAAAGTGATATCAAGGGTTTCTATTTATAGGCTAAAAAAGGGTAATATCATAACAAAATGTAGGGTCAAAAATAGACAATACATAGTCCTAACAAACTTTAGGAGCTTAGCTACTCAAAACTGCAATTAATCAGCCACTTCACAAAATCTGCTCGGCTACCCCTTGAAATCATCTTTGGTGGGTTGTTGAACTCCGAGCTAATGGTGGAGAACTCGAGGAAGGGGTCAATTAGTGCTGGAGACACCCTTCCTATGAATCCTCAGCCTTGTTCCTTCGTATTTGGCTGTCAACTGGCTCATAAATGCTTGACCTTGGTCCAAAAGATGTCCAAAAATCTGTAATAAGCACGTATTAGACTTTATGGTCAAGTGACTATTCTCATTCATTCAATTAACATAAATATATTCAAAAGCATGTATAGAACTATGAAGAATGGTGGATTAATCGAGAATAATAGGCAAAATGAGCCCAATAAGTTACCCATTTTTGGGGCTCATCAATATCCTCCTCTTCTTTCACCCTACAACTCTAGGTATGTATTCAGGAGGTTTACCTTGCATTCTATGTGACTGCCTTGGTGATTCAAACAACATGAAAATTTATCACTAAATAAAATAATATTCACAATCAAATCCTAAGGTCTCCAAAAAGTAAAAATAAACAATTAACAGACTCTAAAAAATCTAAGGATTCAAACCATGCAAACAAGTTTTTTACAACGAAATTGCTACTTGGTAATGAAATCCAACGTCGCAGAAATCAAAGTGAAAAGTGGTTGTAGATAGAGCGAGTGAAACCAGTTACACTTACAACCTACTTAATGAAAAAATATGGTGCAAGTAATAGCAATTATGCCATCTTGAGTGAAGATTACCCTCCAAAAATTCCAGGTGAGTCTACTCAACATTTGTTCTAGCTATAGTAGGACCTTCCCTCTGTCGTCACCCTGGGTAATAGCCCTAGGATTTTGGTCACTAGGGTTACTAACTACAACAATTCTACATGGGGAGACAGTCATAGATCGGACATACACACAAGGGTAGAGTAACAAAGCTCAATCCCCTTGAAAGCTCCTCAACATGGTTAATCGTAGGTTTATTTTCAAGTGACCCCAAGTACCTTTCAGCACCATTGTAAAGCGTGTAAATCATTGTACCATAGCCAATGAAGTGGGTACGATCACTTCACCAGGTCTTATATGATCTCGTGCTTGACTACTTTGTAAGGGGAGCTTCCTAGAGCAAAATTGAAATAACTGGATTTATCTCCCTATCACAAGATTCTAGTGTTTTCCTACAGCTTTGGAAAGTTTACTCATTTCCCTATTCCAAAGCCCTACAATTTAATCTACTGTAGGTGGAAAAGAGCCCTAAGAATAAAACTTTCTAGATTGATTTTAATTAGTGTTGATTTTAATAGTTGTTGTTTACGCAAGGTAATGGATGTGATACTTGATGAAATTATGACTTGAAGCAATCCTAATACAATAAAAAAGATGATATAATATTTGTTTCAATGAAAATCTATCTAAAGTAAGGAAAGATTCTTTCAATTTTTCAACTAAAATGTAAACAAAAACTTTAAACCCCACTATAACCCTCTTCCTAAAATGCAAATATCCAATTTCAAATCACCTGAATATTGAAAACAATTTCAAATTTTCACTTTGCCAAATAACACAAGCAAAAAAGAAATCTCTATTTTCATACAATTACTGAAAATTTTGAAAGATACAAGAAACCAATAATGACTAAAAAATATTTTTCTTTAAGGAATGTTATGAATTTAATTGCAGCAAAAGTACAGTTCATGAACACTTTTGCAATAGAAAGAAAAATGATTTTCCATTTAGAAACTAACACAAGAAGTATGTCTCACAAACAATACCTAATCTTGCCAATCATTGATTTTGACATACAAATCAAACTTTTGCAAAAGAGAAAACTGGACTCAAAACCTTATATAATTGACAGAAGAAAGATAGACAGCCAAGAAGACAAGACTAGCAGACCTCTCTTTTAATAAATCAACCATTGAACAGATAAGACCTTACCCTAATTTTCAAAAAGAATATAATCGCAAGAAAAACTCTTCATAACACTCATTCATACTGAAAATCACTCATAGGAGGTTCAAACAAGTGTGAAACAATAGGAAAACACCAAAAGTTTTGATTTAAAGAGGATATAACTAAGTTTTTCAAAAGTTCTAGGCATATGCACAGGCTCTAGAGTAAACCAGTGTGAATACACTCTATTTCTAAGAGGAAAATGCGTAGAAGTGCACATTGTGCGTAAAGTAAAAGTGTGCACAAAGGGGAAATTCAGAAGAAAAAAATAAACAAATCCAACCCAAAATCCAAATTTCTAAAATTTCCAGAAACTCAAAAAATACTTTTGCACAAGGAAAACTAATGGAGATTGAAACGAGTCCCCAATGGAGTCACCAATTTGTTATGTCGACTTATCCCTCTTGCAGACAAGAGAGATCTCCCTAGACTTCAAAGAAGCCTAGCAAAAACAAAACATGAATTGTTATCTTTCTCTAGATTCTGATTGACTAAAAGCAAATATAATGATAGAGGCCTCTTACCGATTTAATGAAATGATTGATGAATTCCCTCAAAGATTTCAACCATTCACTCCTTGATGCTCTAGATTTCCTCTCGTCGCTCCTGACAGCTTCTCCATACTATCTTGAAAGAGATCTACAAAGACAGAGACAAACAAGAGATCAAAACGTACAGCATATAACCAAAGAGATAAATGGACTAATTAACCAATTATATATCATAAATTGATCAATATACAAGCAAAATCCATGTAGGTGATCAAGGAATCCTGTAAATTAAATCAATGAAGATGTAATTGAGAAAGAACAATTACTTTTATATTCATGAAATTGGAGAAAATCCTTACAACCATATAGCCTTGATGTTGCAAATCCCTTGCAAGAAAAGCCTTCCAACCTAATATCAATAGCATAAACCTACTTCCAATAGTCCTCCCCCAATCCTCAGACCTGTAGTAGCTTTATAGGCCAAGAATGGGAAGTTTTGGATCCATTCTCCAAGGGATGAAATCCACTATTAGTGGGATAGAGGTTCCACAAAGGAATGGGAGTTACTCCATGTTGGGAGGGATCAGTACTGAATAGGCACCCATTTGAATCTTGTTGGTTGGGATAGATGTTACCATGCTTCTATACTTTACTTTTTCTTTTTTCATACATTAATTCATGTTCGCAGGTCATAGTGTAAGACAGTTTGTACCTATGTGCAGCTATTAATGGTCTTCCCTGTGCATGCACAAAAATCAACTAGGGAACTATGCAAGTAGCCAAAATCAAGGTTTGTACCATATGATCCAGAAATTAAACTTTCTTTGGGATGATTTGGATTCAAACTTTGCAGGGGAATGCATCGAGACACTTTTGTGGATAGCGAGGGATCCAAATCGATACTCATTAGCCTAATGCGACAAAATGGCATGTAACAAAGGGGAGTTTTCTGTCATAAAGATAAGGGTGTTAAAGGAAAGGTAACTAGGTTCATTCTTCATAAATGTACTTTTGATATTTGTATTTACTCAAGGAAAGAAATATTATTTTTATAATACATGTCAATGAGTTTCTTTCTCATTGAAATAGGTCTAGAACTATTTAAAGTGCTATATGTGAGTCAAACAGTCAAGAGAATAAGTTGAAGACCTTAAGGGCATGTTACACCTTGTACGTATATGTATTATGGTTAAGGGAATACCTCCAAGCAAAGTCACAAGTCTCCTCCAAGGAATGGCACCATCAAGAAGCTCATCCAAGCATACAACTCCACCAAAGAAACATTCAAAGTATACTCTACAAGTTAGCCTACAAGCAGCAACCAAGTTAGCCTAATGAATAGTCAAGTCAGCCTAAAAAGGAGGTCTAAACCTCTATTTATAGAGGTTGTTCACTCCTCATACAATGTACAACAAGATATTTGAAATCAGAAGTCTGAAGGTCTCCAAAGGCAGCAAAGAGAAAGGGAACACCACCGAAGTCTTGAAGTTTTCTCCAAGGGATGCTACAATCACGTGTGGAAATCTAAGAGTTGTCCTTGCGGCTAGCACAGTAGTAAAACACAATGACACATTTACCTTCGGTTGGGGCTAAAACTAGGCCTACAAGGCCTATTACTCTAGTGTTGGAGAAAGACCCTCAAGTGAAGAGGAAGGACACTCAAACGAATAAAGAAAGAGGATACAACAACAAACAATTGGTCACACATGTGAGAATTTATGGTTGTTGGACAGTCATATCCAGTCTGCACCTACACTTTGAAGAAGAAGCTCATTTGGTCAAGAAGGTGAAGGAATCATCATATGGAAGGGTTCTCATCAAGGCTTGTTCTCTAGAGCAAGTGCAACAAGGTTTACTAACAAGTTAAAAGTAGAACGAAGTGCCGGAAGTAGGAGGAAAAAGTGCCCAAAAACAAAGTTCTGGAAGAAGTGTCGGAAGAAGTGTCGACATATATGGTGCAGAAAGAAGTGGAGACTTGACTTGTGCTTGGAGGATCTCGTTGTCAGATTCTAGGGTTTGGCATTGATCAATAAAAGCTTCAATAAGAGAAATTCACTAAAGCATTTTCCTCTCAAGAGTACAAAGGTTTTGGCCCTAGCAGAGAGCCAACATCTTGTGTTATTGTTTTTATGTTTTGGTAGAAGTTTGATGAAGTACACATATATTCCCTAATAAGAAGAAGAAGAAGAATAAGCTAACAATAAAAGTAAAAATACTCCACAAATTGTTATCAAGTAATGACGAACCACACTACACTACTTTTCCCTATGTTCTTCAACATGGAATCAGAGTGAAGGTGACACATCAAGGAAAGGGAAACTCAAGAACACTCATCAAGGAGAAGCATCTACAAAATTGAAGCATGAAGCCTATAAATCTCAATCACTTCAAGGACAAGAAAGGTATACAATTCATCAATCATCAAGGAGATCGACAAACCTAGAAGAAGAACCTTACATAAAGGCACCTACAAAGAAGAGCATATTGAAGCAAAAACTATATCAAGCTACAAGTCTTCAAGAAAACATCATCTCCAACAAAGTCCACTTGGAGAAGGAAACTTGATGAACATCAAGATCTAGGGAAGACAAGCCATCAAGCCTTCAAGGAGGAATCAAATCCATTACATCTCAAAATCTATCAAGTATGTACATGTCCCCTTCCGAATATACATCAATGTCTTTTTGCAAGGAAAGAAATAAATTGGTAGGTACCAATAACTTTATTGCATGGAAGAAGAGGATTGATCTACTACTCTAGGAGAATGGACTCCTAAAGCATGTCAAAGGGAATATCACTATCCCCGCTAAGGAACAGACTCAAGCCTTAGCCAAGTACTACAAGGAAGAGGCAAGAGCTCAAAGGGATCTGATAGAATCAATCAAAGACTCTCTCATTCCCTATGTCTCCAAGTTTGAGACATCGAAAGAAATTTATGATAAGCTAGTAGAGCTATTCTCAGTATCCACAACCAAAGAATTAATATCTCTAAGGAATGAAGTATACAAGATGAAGATAACAAAGGCAGGAATAGCTCCCTACTTCATGAAATCTTTGAAATGAGAGATCAACTTCAAGAGCTTGGGGAAGTCATGTCTGATAGAGAGATGACAACTGTAGTACTCAATGCTCTACCTGAGGGGTGGGGAAACTTCACATCTAGCATATATGCCAAGAAGGAAGCAACCACTCTCAGTGAAATTTGGTCTCTATGCAGAACAGAGGAAACCATACTTTAGGCAAAATAAGATGTGGGATCAAAGGAGCAAGCATTTACTACCATGGCCAAAGTAAAGCATAAATTTGGGTAGTTTGGTCCACAAAGAACAAACAACAAAGACATGTAAAATATCCAATGCTTTGGATGCCAAGAATATGGACACTACAAAAGGAATTGTCCTAAGATTAAGAAGGACAACAACAACAAAAGGAATAGGGAAGAATCTCACATAACTCAAGAGATGAAAGAAGAAGGAAAGAAGCAAAAGAAGGAATAGCCTTTAGATATCTACTATGACTAGGTTAAACTCTTTACTTCTAAACTTATTTCAAAGTTCTGAGTAGGATAGGAGCATGTAGGAAGAAATTAAAATTGCATGGCTAGAAGCATCCTCTAGAATCTAGCAACATGATGTACATAGAGTTCTATATACTCATGCAGTTGTAGAATTTATGACAAGAACAAAAATGCATAAGTAGAAATATCTTCTAGAATATAGGAGCATGGTAGATATAGCTCAACATATTCATGTAGAAGAATTATACCTAGTATAGACCTCATACATGATGAAAGAAAATTGATCATGATAAGAATCTTAGAAGACCTACATCATCAAAAGAAATGAAACATTTACAAGGCAAGGATCTTTAAGATCCTATGATGGAATCTTGAAAAGAAGGTTCATGGACCAAAGCAGATGTCTCATTGGGAATCCCATTCATGGGTTTCAAGAAAACAATGATATGCAGGCAAGCTAAGATGAAGCAAGAAGGCCCACACCAAAGAATGATCAAAGGAGAATCAAGATGAGGTATGTATGCATTAAAGTTTAGTCATGTTATCATTTTCATATTATTGAGTCATGGGTATAGTTCTATAACATGATCTAGCATGAAATAATCTCTTTCACCAAGCACATTCTCTAAAGCATGTACCACAATGCAATGAAGGTCAACAAAAGAATATGCTCACATAAGGAGCATAAGATTGTTGACTAAGAAGCACGAAGAAATGTTGACAAGTCTAGAAACCAAGTGATGAAGGAATGCTCTCATAAGAAGCATTATATGGTTGACCTATCAATATAAGAAAAATAAAATGAACAAATATATCAAGCATGTGAAGAACACCATGATCACCCAGAATCACTATCTGACAAAATGCCTTGAAAGATATCTCCTGAAAGAAGGCAAGACAACTCTAATAAAAGAAGAAAGGACCCTTGACACCTATGAAGGCCCTGGAGATATAAAGGTGCAGATAATTGATTCTACTCTACAGAGATGTCATGATGAAGAAGCCATCCAACAAAAGAAAAGGCAATGTTGAAAAAATATCATGATGAAGTCATGATAAGCTACTAGGTCAAATCATGTAAACTATAAGTACTATGAAGCCTCCATGAGAAGAGTATTCTAAAGCATGTACAAGATGGAAACGAGTAGCCAAGATGACAAGAAAACCTTATAGTAACTTTCCACGAAGCAATGACATGAAAAAACAAGGAAAGTGATTGATGGATGGTGCCCTACCTAAAAGAAGTTTGAACAAAGACTTCATGACATCAAGAAAGGAAGGATATCAAGCAGCTAAAGGACCCACGAAGACGAAGTTATTGATGAAGGAAAGACTCTCCAATTAATAGGGAGCTCTGACAGGTCCCAGATCAAGGGGGATTTTTTTGCATCACCCCTTATTACAAAGGAGCAATGATTGTGTTTTCCATTTCATTGGTCATGCACTAGACCAAGACTAACAGTTATAAGTCTAAAGGAAGGCCATGAATGGAAATGTAGACACAAGATAGACACAAAATTCTTGTCTTCACTTGGGAAGAAATAATGGGAGGATTAGGTAATCATCTGGCATCTTATACTCTTTGAGGATGTTTAGGGAATCCAAGGCAAGAGTAGGCAAGAGGACCGATATTCTTTGAGGGTTGGGAATCCAAGATAAGAATATTCCTATAAGGTCATACTCGGATAACACTCGGGTGGGTATGTACATTGAGAGACAATGATGAAGGTGTATACAAATCATTTGTCTCGCCATCATTGTAGCTCATGGTCTCGTAAAGAGATGGAGTTGCTATTCAAGGCCTTGCACTATGACAATGTTGATGAATATGATGCTATAACAAATGGATTGCAAATCTGGTTTCTCTTATGTGAATGCTTCAAGATTGATAATAGACAAACACCTTGTAATATTATATGAATACCTCCCTAGTTAAGAGGGAATGTTGAAGGAAAGGTAACTAGATTCGGTCTTCATAATTGTACTTTTGATATTTGTATTTATTCAAGAAAAAGAAATATTATTATTATAATACATGTCAATGAGTCTCTTACTCATTGAAATAGGTCTAGCACTATTTAAAGTGCTACGGGTGAGTAAAATAGTCAATAGAAGAAGTTAAACATCTTAAGGGCATGTTACACCTTGTATGTATATGTATTATGGTTAAGAGAATACCTCCAAGAAAATTCACAAGTCTCCTCCAAGCAATGGCACCATCAAGAAGCTCATCCAAGAATCCAACTCCACCAAAGAAACATCTGAAGCCTCCTCTACAAGTCGGCCTACAAGAAGCAACCAAGTCGGCCTCATGAACAGTCAAGTCAGCCTAAAAAGGAGGGACAGACCTCTATTTATAGAGGTTCTCCACTCCTCATACAATGTACAACAAGAGCTCTGAAATCAGTGAAGGAGAAGGCAAGTAAGAAGATCTCTAAAGGCAACAAAGGGAAAGGGAACACCACCGAAGTCTTGAAGTTTGTTCCAAGGGCTTCTACAGTCACATGAGTAGAAATCTAAGAGTTGTACATGTGGCTAGGACAGCAATGAACCACAGTCACTCATCTACCTTCAGTTGGGGCTAAAACTAGGTCTACAAGGCCTACTTCTCTAGTGTTGGAGAAAGACCCTCAAGCGAAGAGGAAGTACACTCAATTGAAGAAGGAAAGAGCCCACAATAACAAATAAATAGTCACATGTATGAGAATTTAGGGTTGTTGTACAATCACATCTAGTCTGCACCTAGACTTTGAAGAAGAAGCTCATTTGGTAAATAAGGTGAAGGAATCATCATATGGAAGGGTTCTCATCAAGGATTCTTCTCTAGGGTAAGTGAAGTAGGTTTACTAACAAGTTAAAAGTAGAACGAAGTGTCGGAAGTAAGAGGAAAAAGTGTCAAAAACAAAGTGCCAGAAGAAGTGCCCAGGTATATGGTGCAAAAAGAAGTGGAGACTTGACTTGTGCTTGGAGGATATCTTTGTCAGGGGTCTAGGGTTTGGGATTTATCAGTAAAATATTCAATAATAGAAATTCACTAAAGGGTTTTCCTCTCAAGAGTAGAGAGGTTTTGGCCCTGGCAGAGAGCCAACATCTTGTGTTCTTGTTTTTACGTTTTGGTAGCAGTTTGATGAAGTACACGCATATGAACTAATAAGAAGAAGAAGAAGCATAAGCTACTAAGAAAAATAAAAAGACTCCACAAATTGTTATCAAGTAATGAAGAATCACACTACACTATTTTTCCCTTGATTCTTCAACAAAGGGGAGCATCCTAATGAAGGAGAAAGCATGATGACAAGAGGAGAGGTACAATGACAGGGGGGAAACATATGAAGAAGTTTCCGTTGATGTCAAAGGGGGAGAAAATACTAAAAGAGGTATAGTATTACCATCAATGAAAATGGAGGATATTGTTGGATAAAGTTGTTATTGATGTCAATATGTTATCTGGCATTGTTGAAGCAATTCCCTTTTATATGATGCCCTAGCACAAGCTCTCAAAGGTTGATGATGGGAAATCCTAAAAGGTTGTTTAGAAAACCCTAGAAAGGTAGATTGAAAATATCCTAGATGCATTATTGAAGCTATCCCTATGTGCCATTGATAATTTCAAGCCCTTGTATGCACTGAATGAAAACCCTAAGTCTATATATGTTACCCTAGCCCTAAATTTAATGCCCTAAAGAAGCCAATAAAATTCTATATATCTATATATATATATATTATATATATATATATATATATATATATATATATATATATAATAATATATATTTAATATTTATATTTATATATATATATATAATGATGAAGAATCCTAATGCTAATGTCCTAATCATATAATACCCTAATTGTGTAAAATATCATATCATAAATTCCAATGGGTTATCACACTTAATGTCCTAATCATATAATTCCCTAATCCTGATGCCCTAATCATGTAAAACATCATACCATAAATTCCAATGGGTTGTCACAAATTCTAGGGATTGTCAAAGAAAACAAAAATTGACATTAGACACATTATCTTGAAACGTTTCTTATATCATATTGTAGAGGAATTTCACCTCTTTCCAATGAGTACTTGTACACCTCCTAACTCGTTGTCGTTGAGGAGATATCAATTTTTAAAGTTGAAAAACCCCAATTTCACCAAGCCTACATAAGTAGGCACACCTAAGATAAGTTTACTCTTCCTCCAAAGGACATGTCTCTTCAAATAATGAACTAATAAGTATACATAGAAATTTGGACTCGTCATTTTGATCATCCAACTTGGTTTTGAGATAGAAGAGTGAGAACACAAGGAATAGATAAAGATCTAGAGGACAAAATTTGAAGGATGTTGTGGAGTAGCTAAGATAAAAAAATTTGGTTTTAGTTTTCTTTTTCCATTGGACAAGGAATTCAATGAATCATTTTTTAGATCTCATTGTATTGACAAGGGTTATAGATCTCGGCCTAATCACCATAGACCTCGTCCTTGACCTCTATATAAGAACCATATTTTGGCCCCTCTACAACACTGCAATTTCACCCTATTTCAGGCTTGAAATTTCAATCCTAAACAAGTTTTCAATCACAGCTCTAAGGAAGACTGAAATTTTAGCCTTTGTAACATTATATTTCAGCCTTGTTTCAGACCATAGAATAGCAGACCTTGAACTCATAAACTTGGCCCTGTGGAAACCTTAGGTTGTTGCAGACTTCATGTAGATTTTGAATTTCAGACTAATGCAAACCTATGGTGGCATTTGCAAACTTATGTTGGAGTAACAATATTGATTGTTGCAGACCTTTACTGGAGCTATAGTTTTGGATTGTTATAGACCTTATTGAAGATCTTTTGGAAACACAGTGTTAGATTTGTTTTTGTAGATAGAATGTTGGCTTGTTTTTACAAAGAAGTCTTCTTGGATACCTTGGTTGGAGGAATAGTATTGAGGTTTTTTTATAGCCTTAGTTGGAAATATGAAGAATGTCTTGAAGACATTATTGGAGAACCCTTGAAGACTTGAAGGATTCTTTAAGTATTATGAAAATTTGTTGAAGGAAATTCTCTGAAGCAGCCCTTGGAGACAGTTTGAGCATACCTTAGAGGCATTTTGAAGCACTTCCTTGATATCTTTAGAGTATCCCTTGAAAGGATTTTGAAGCAGCAATAGAGATTTTGAAATAGTCCTAAAAGTAGCTAGAAGCAGACTTGGGTTGGCATTGAGGGAATTTACTTTGGAACTTGTTGAAGGACCTTGTAAGAATGGTGTGGATACCTATTGAAGACCCTCCAAGAGAAGCTTAATGAATACACCTTTAATCATTGTTGAACACTTGTAGAAGAAAATATTATAGCCATACATAGAGACCTTAATGCATGATTAAAGCCCTCATGGATTAACCTTGGATAAGATTGATTGGGTATCATGAAGAGTCTTAGAGACACCTACTAAAGTTGTCATTGATGAACTAAGTAATTAGGAGATTATTTGAGGGCATTGTTGAAGGAAATCTTGAAGATATTATTAAAGAGTTTTACAGAAAATATTAGAAGCCTTGAAGAACTATTGAAACCACTTTGAAGAATAAAAGAAGAGGGTTGGAGCCCTAGAGGATTAGAGTCATCAAGAAGACCAGGTTGGATCCTGAGCCAAATAAGAGGGTTGGATCCCTAGAGGACTAGATTCATCAAGTAGACCAAGTTCAAGTTGTGCGGTATAGTACAAATAGGATTCTAGTTTGAATGAATATTGGAGTCTTCATCTAGGGTTGGAGCCCTAAAGTGTTATTGTACTTGAATTGTTATAAAAAGAGGATTAGAGTCCTCGTGATTCTTGTTAATAAAAGTATAGTATCATTTTGTTGTAACATTTTATGTTTTGATTTATTAAGTTATTTTAGCTGGCATAAAAGTAACAATTGTAAAAGAAATACTGATTCACCCCCCCCCCCCCCCACCCCAGTATTTCCAACAAATTCAAGTGTGTCTGGAAAAGTCATAAATAAAAGATAAGATAATTGTACCCAAAAAAAGATGGAAAAAAAAATGGATCGCACGAATCACTTTGAACAAGCTACAAAAAGGCGAAGAAGTGCTAATAGGGGTGTTTTTCAAAATTGTCCTAATGATGTTTTCCGATAACAACACAGAAAAAACACCATCTCTACAAGAACCAAGAGGAAAACCAATCACCATATTTTGGTTACGCAATTGCTACAATGAGTGATAGTTGACCAAATTGTTCATGCCAAAATTTTCTCAAATCATATATAGGTACAATGAGCAATAATTTGAATAACCAAATCACTCGTGCCAAAATTTGCTCAAAGTCATTATTATAGGCAATAAAAATTGATGGATAAAATGATGACCCAAATTTTTCAAACTTATAAGCCTAGTAGTATCATCAGTTACTCCATTGGCTAAGACATGCTAAGGATCTTTTATATCCTTGATTATAACTTGGTGGAGTGCAAATTTTACTATTTTACCTTCACTTGTATGAGTGATCTAATATACTAATATACGGTTACAAGAAAGACTTGAAAAACATAGTATATCATTGAAATGGCCATCATTTACTTGAATTGTCCTAGACCCTGCAACACTAGCAGATCTATCATCACCAACAAATATGTGTTTGGTGTTACAACAATTAAAAGTAGAAAAATGTCTTTACTCTTATCCATATGATAATACACTCTAGAATCAATAAATCATTCATCAAAATAAGTAGATTTTTCATTGAAAGAGAGACAAGAAATAAAAAGTACATGTCGATGATAAGTATGAGAAGAAGAGGAATCAAGATTGGTGTTGTGCTTCTTTGTCATTTCTTCTAAGGCATCCATATTTATAAAACATTTAAACTCTTAAGTGACGTTGTTTCCCACAAATATACAAGCTTGACAATCTTATTACTTTTTTTATTTTGGTCCTTTGTCCCCATTTGAAGTAGAGGCTCACTAAGAGATTTTGAGACCCTTTGTTTGCTTGTTGTGCAAATGTTACTTCTTTGGATTCTTAGTTTTATCTTTTCCTTGGGACACTAAGGCATTGATATATGTACATGTAATATTCATCACTTCAATATACAAGAACCTATCTTGCTCTCTAATCATAAACTCACAAAAAAAAAAGTAAAAAGTGAAATATTTATATGTAACCCCTAGAGCTTCTCTAGTGGCATAAAAAGTAGATATAAATACAAAATATGTACAACTAAGCTTGAAAAGTAACATATATACATTGATCATCTTTCACCTTTCATATTAATTTTACAATCTACAAGTAAGAGAATAAGTGCTTTGAACTTTGATAAATAATCTTCAATGCAAAGAAAATCATTAGAACCTAGTCATTATCAAATTTTCAAATTGATGGACTCTAATCACATATCATAGTGGACTCACCAAATAACAACTTCAACTTTTCATAAGCTTCATCCAAGTCATTAATTCCTTGAATATGAAATAATAAATCAGGACAAATGGATATTTTGATTAATCCATGTACATCATTTTTATTATCCCATTTGGATTTCTTATTGGTATCTACAGGGGCTTTCTCTTTCCCCAAGTAATCCAATACAATCATTTACTTCTTAATACATCCTCCAAATTATATGTACAAGCAGTTGGTACTAGCAAGCAAAAGCTCACTTGGACCTGTTGAAAAGTATACATTTTTATTATCCCATTTGGATTTCTTATCGGTATCAACGGGGGCTTTCTCTTTCCCCAAGTAATCAAATACAATAATTTACTTCTTAGTACATACTCCAAATTAGATGTACAAGCAGTTGATACGAGCAAGAAAATGCTCACTTGGACCTATTGAAAAATGTGTAACTAGGTTTGGTCTTCATAAGTATGAAATGTATTCCTGTAAATATAAAATGGAAAAGAAATTATTATTATTATTGGAGCATGGGTTTCATGCTCAATTTCTTTTATTTTATAGTTCAAGCACCCATTGAGTGCTTATAGGATTTTTCCTAGGTAGAAGATTCATTATCATATATGGAAAACCCTATGGGAACATTGTAAATTGTAAAGAAAAATTTATTTTGCCTTGAAAGTGTAAAAATACCTCCAAGATCAAGTCGGCCTAATGAGTTGTCAAGTCAGCCTACATGAAGAGCCACATCCACCCTTGAATAAGCCTATATATAAGAGGAACTTGTCCTCCATTTGGATTATATCACTCTCTCATCTCTAAGTTGAAGAAGGAAGTGTGAAGAATGAGAAGTCAAAGAAGTCTAAGTGTTTTTGGGCCTCATCTATTCTTCTAGGAAGATCGAAGTTAGGGTTTTCTGCACTAGATATTTTGGGGTTCGACTTTGGAAGTAGAAGAGAAGAGAAGGAAACTGAATGTCTCTTAGGGCATCTTACTGGCACTAGGACTCAATTCAAGGCAAGAAAATTCAAGATGAAGGATATTAGAGGGAGATCGAAATCTCCTAGAGAAGCGGCAGCAGTTGCAGCAGTTGTTAGGGAGCAAAATTTTGGATCTACTTGGAGGTCAAAGATATTGCAGTAGGAGGGAGTGGAAGACTTTATATTGGAGGGTATTTTTCTGAGTCTAGGTCATGGTATTTGTCAATTGAAATATATGAAATATAAATAAGAAATTTACAGGCTTTCCCCTCAAGAGGAGGGGTTTTGGCCCTGGATTGTAGCCTATATACTATGTCACTATTCTTATTGTTTTGGTATTTGTTTGATGTATTTCACATTGGAATAATAAAGAACAAAGCTAATAAGTAAAACGTAACACAAGAAGTTATCAAGTTAAGAGAATTAGCATATTCATTGCCCTGTTGAATTCTCAACATGGTATCAGAGCTTTGGTTCTCTAAGGGCATCATGAAGATATCTTCTACAATGAAGAAGTTCATCATGAAAATTGCAAGCCATCTCAAGAAAGATATCAAGGAAGCATGGAGTTTCTTATCCTCTTCAATGAAAGGGATGAAGGTCTCTTTTTGGCTCTATCTGGTACATTCCAAGATGAATACATATGGGTAATTGATAGTGGTGCATCAAGGCACACGACTAGTCACTCCAACCAATTGAAGACCTTCATTTAAAAATACTTCCAACTTTAAGTTCCAAAATAGATGGAATATTGAATTTGAAGGAGGATCATGAAGGTGTCTGCAAGGGATGTGCATTGGGAAAGAATACTAAGACCATTTGGAAGCAGTGCTTCACGGTCGAGAGAAATCTTGGATATCATTCACTCTGATGTGTGTGCCCTATGACTCCAAAATCTCTTGGAGGACATATACACTATGTCACATTCATAGATGATCATTCAAGAAAAACTTGGGTTTACTTAATGAAAACCAAGGATGAAGTATTCACAAAATTTCAATAATTCAAGGCTGAAGTGAAGAACCTTACAGAAAGAAGAATCAAGATACTGAGATATGATAATGGATGATAATACACATCCAAAGAGATTATAGCATTTTGTAAGGATTCTGGGATTAAGAGGGATTTGATAGTCCCATAGGATCTCGAATAAAATGGAGTCGCAAAAAGAAACAACAGATCCATTGAAGAAAGTATAAAAGAAATGTTACACGATCAACATCTACCTAAGTTTCTGTGTGTAGAGGCAACAAAGACAGTAATCTACATTCAAAATTGATGTCCTCACATATTTTTAAGTGACAAGACTCCGCAAGAAGTGTTCACTGGGAAGAAGCCATTTGTAGATCATCTCTGAATCTTTGGGTGTCTTGTGTATATTCATATACCAAAAAACAAAAGAAAGAATTTGGATCCTTTCAATATGAAGGGAATATTTGTTGGGTATAGTAACTCACCAAAGCCCTATAGAATCTATATGAAATATGGACATCACATTGAAGTTAGTCTTGATGTCATGTTTGATGAAAGTATAGCACTCAAGAAGTCAAAATAGCTTTCCATAGATTCTGATGACGAAGAACTTCTGATATTTGAGGAGGAAGTTGACAGGAAGGAGAAGGATCACACCATGAAGAAGAAGGGCCAAGTGAACCTGTTCAACCTGTGGTCATTCTTGAAACAAGTAAAAGATCTAATTGGTTGAAAACCACACTACTTGATGCAGAAGGTCATGGGGTAGCACAAGGATCATTTAGAGAAAGTAATATACCCAAGAAATATTCTGGGTATATTGCATACATGACAAAATTAATAGAAGCAGAACCATCCATCTTTGAAGAGGTTGTATAACATCAAGGATGTAAGGATTCCATGAATGAAGAGTATCAATCTATAATGAAGAATGGAGTATGGGATATTGTATCAAGACCTGAAGGCAAATTTGTGGTTACTTCCAAGTGGATCTGTAAGATCAAGCATGCAGTTGATGGAAGCATAGATAAGTATAAAGCAATATTTGTGGCTAGAGGGTTATCTCAACTTGAAGGAAATGACTATGAAGAAACATTTTCTCCAACAACAAGGTATACAATGATTCGATCATCGGTCTCTCTGGTTGCATCAATGGGATGGAACATCCACCAAATGGATGTAAAGGTTGTGTCTCTGAATGGCACTATAGATGAAGAAGTCTATATAGAACAACCCTTGGGGTTTGAAGTCAAAGATAGGAAGGCATGTGTTTTCATATCAAAGAAAGCATTATATTGCTTCAAGCAAGCACCAAGGGCATGGTATGCTAGAATGGATGCATACCTTCAAAGAATAGGCTTCACAAAAAATTTTGTTAACTTGAACCTTCATATTAGGTTTGTAAACAATGAACCTATAATTATTGTTTTGTATGTAGATGATCTTCTCTTGATAGGTGTAGAAGGTAAAATTGAAGAATGTAAGAAGCAACTGGAAGAATAATTTGACATGAAGGATCTTGGGCTGATGCATTACTATTTGGGACTATAAGTCCAGCAACAACTGAATGAAATCTATTTGGGTCAAGGAAAGTATGTGATCGAGATTCTAAAGAAGTTCGACATGATGGACTGTAAATCTATGACTACTATGATGATCACAAATTTGAATAGACTAAGGAGTTTTGAATCAATCCCTATGAATCCTTTCAGGTATACACAACTTGTTGGCTCATTGATGTACTTGGTGAATGTTGAAGGAAATGTAACTAGGTTCAGTCTTCATAAATGTTCTTTTGATATTTGTACTTATTCAAGAAAAGAAAATTTATTTTTATAATATATGTCAATGAGTTTATTGCTCATTGAAATAGGTCTAACACATGTTAAGCACTATAGGTGAGTCAAGGAGTCAAAAGAAAATGATTGAATACCTTAAGGGCATGTTACTCCATGTATATGTTTTTATAAGAGTCAAGGAGTAACCCTCCAAGAAACTTCAAGCCTCCTCCAAATCAAAGACACCTCTAAAGTAGTAATCTAAGCTATATATGTCAAGTTGGCCTAAGGATAGCAAGTCAGCCTCAAGTCATCCTAAAGGAGGGACAATCCTCTATATATAGAGGTTTTCCACTCCCTCTCAACGTCAAGCTATCATCTCTGAAATTAGCGAATGTAGGAATCCAAGTAAAGGGTAATAAGAAGACAATAAAAGGGTATCCAAGGCGGTGAAGAAAGAAGGAAGCAAACCGAAGTATTAAAGGGCTAGTTATAGCCACATATGCAAAGAAAGAAGAGTTGTCTTTGTGGCTATAACAACAGTAACCTACAGTCAACCGTATCTCATTGAGTAGGGTTGAAACTAGGCCTAGAATGCCTCTCGCTCAAACATGGAAGAAGGCTATACAAGTGAGTCCCTATACATGGAAGAAGGCTATACAAAGTTTTTTTGAAGAGAATCCCCCACACGTGTGAGGAACTAGGGTTTCCTTACTACTGCTCCAAGTATGCATCATTTTTTAAAGAGAAGAAGGCTCGGTTGGGAGACAACATGGTCATATCCTTAAGTTAGAAAGGCTCCATCACAATTGAAGGAAGAAAATGTCAAGGAACATTCTAGACTGTACAATAGAAGGTCTCTACAGTTGCAAGAAAAAGTGTCTAAGGAAGAAAGACAAAGTGATAGAAGGAGGACAAAGTGCTGCAAGAAGAAGTAATCTTGAAAGGGCTTGACTTGTTCTTCGAGGATATTCTTGTCAAGGGTCTAGAGTTTGGCATTTGATCAAAAATAAGCTTTGATAATAGAAACTTACTAAAGGGTTTTCCTCTCAAGAGGAGAGGTTTTGGCCTGGCAGAGAGCCAACATCTTGTGTTCTTGTTCTTATGTTTTTCGTAGTCGTTTGATGAAGTACACACACATGCATTGATAAGAAGAAGAAGAATATTAAGATAAAAAGAAAAAGTAAAAAGACTCCACAAATTTTTATCAAGTAATGAAGAATCACACTACACCAAATTTCCCTAGATTCTTCAACATGGAATGAGAGGTAAGGTGACACATCAAGGGAAACTCAAGAACACTCATCAAGGAAAGGAATCTACAAGGTTGAAGCATCAAGCCAAATATACTCAAGGAAAAGAAGGTCTATCATATATCCATTCATCAAGGAATACTACATAGAAAGAATAAGAGCCTTACATAAAGTCACCTACAAAGAGAGAATATCAAAGAGGGACCTACATCATCTACAAGTTACCAAGCAAATATCTTCATCAAGCAAGTACACTTGGAGAAGGAAACTTGAAGAACATAAATATACTAAGAAGGAAAGCCATCAAGTCTTCAAGGAGAAAGAAAATCCATTACATCTCAAAATCTATCAAGTAATTATATGTCCCCTTCTAAATATACATCAATGTCTTTTTGCAAGGAAAGCAACAAATTGGTAGGTACCAATAACATTATTGCATGGAAGAAGAGGATTGATTTACTTCTCAAGGAGAATGAACTCCTAGAACACATCAAATGGAATGTTACTATTCCTGCTAAGGAACAAACTCAAGCCTTAGCCAAGTATAATAAGGAGGAGACAAGAGCTCAAAGGATTCTAATAGAATCTATCAAGGACTCTCTCATTCCTTATGTCTCCGAGTTTGAAACATCAAAATAAATACATGATAAACTAGTAGAGCTATTCTTGGTAACCATAGTTGGAGAAGTGATATCTCTAAGAAATGAATTATACAAGATGAAGATATCAAAGGAAGGAATAGCTCCCTACTTCATGAAGATCTCTTATATGAGAGATCAACTTCAAGAGCTAGGGTAAGTCATGTCCGATAGAGAAATGAAAATTGTAGTACACAATGCTCTCCCTGAGGATTGGGGCAACTTCACATCAAGTATATATGCCAAGAAGGAAGCAACCACACTCAGTGAAATGTGGTCTCTATGCAAGACAGAGGAAACCAGACTTAAAGCAAAGGAAGATGTGGGATCAAAAGAGCAAGCATTTTCTACCATGGCCAAGAGAAAGGGTAAATTTGGAAAATCTGGACCACGAAGAACAAACAACAAACACATTTCCAAAATCCAATGTTATGGATGTCAAGAATATGGACACTACAAAATAAATTTTCCTAAGCTTAATAAGGACAACAACAACGAAACAAAGAGGGAAGAAGCTCACATGACTCAAGAAGTGAAAAAAGAAGAAAAGAAGCAAAAGAAGGAAGATCCTCCGTATCTCTACTATGACTAAGTCAAACTCTTTACTTCAAATATTCTTTTAAGGTTTTGAGTAGGATAGGAGCATGTAGGAATAAAATTAAATTGCATGACTAGAAACATCTTCTATAATATAGAAGCATGAAGTACATAGAGTTCTAGATACTCATGTAGAAGTAGAATTTATAATGAGAACAAAATGCATGGTTAGAAATATCTCCTAGAATATAGAAGCATGGTAGATATAGCTCAAAAAAATTCATGTAGAAGAAGCATACCTAGTATAGGACCTCATCCACGATGAAAGAAAATTCATCATGATTAAGGATCTTAGAATACCTCCATCGTCAAAAGAAAAGAAACATTTGCAAGGCAAGGGTCTTTAAGATCCTATGATGGAATCTTCAAAAGAAGGTTCATGAACCAAAGCATATGTCTCATTAGGAATCCCAGTCATGGGATTAAAGAAAAGGATGATATGTAGGAAAGCTAATATGAAGCAAGAAGGGCCACACAAAGGACAACTAAATAAATCTAAGATGCTCAAAGGAGAATCAAGATGAGGTATATATGCATCAAAGTTTAGTCATGTTATCATATGTATATTATTGAGTCATGGAAATAGTTCTATAACATGGTCAAGTATGAAAGAATCTCTTTCACCAAGGACATGCTCGAAGGCATGTACTACAATGCAACAAAGGTCAACACAAGGATATGCTCACATAAGGAGTACATGATAGTTGACTAAGAAGCAAGAACAAATGTTGACTAGTCCAAGAAGCAAGCAATGAAGAAGTGCTCTTGCAAGGAGCATAAGGTGGATGACCAGTGTATCCAAGAAGAAGCAAATGAAGAAGGAGATCAAGCATGTGAATAACACCATGACCACAAAGAATCATTATCTAACAAAGAACCATTGAATATATCTCCCGAAAGAAGGCAGGCAACTCTGACAAGGGAAGGAAGGACCCTTGACACCTATGAAGACCTTAGAGATATGAAATATGTTGTTAAAATTGGCAACTAGGTCCAAACTCCACATGGGTCATATCATTTATGACAGCTGATATTTTTCTTGGATTGATCTAAATATCATCCCATTCTGACATGTACAAATGAAGTTATGAATTTATTTTGATTATGGACAAATTGTCAAAGTCGTTCAGTAAACTCCTGTAGGCTCAGAAGCCCAACAGTCACGTCTATTGATCTGAAAATATGGAATAAGATCGGCCTCTTCACAAGTGCAAGATTAAAATTGTTTTTTTAATAAAATGGCTTAGTTTAACTGAGCTATTAACCAAGGTTTCATGTAGGTGAATGCAAGCGGAAAATTAAGTTGTCATTATGCTTTAAACATCAAACTAAAATGATGAATAAACAGCAACAATAAAAATGTAGACTCAGTAAACATTTGATGATGGAGTTCATCCCTCCTGGACTACATGTCTGGGTCTGCTTTGAAAGTGTGACCATTTTATTAGGAATTCTTCAAAGAATTTCTTTACATGATATTTCACCAACTAATTTGTTCTTGCAGGCACTATTGGTTACTGTAGAAAGAAAATCCTTCTCTCGCAACTTTCCAACACCTGTCTCCATTCCTGAAAAGGCCCAAATATGGCCAAGAAACACACAAAAGATCATCTGCGGGCATTTACCAAAACTTTGAATTTGAAGCTCCATTCAACTCTTGTCGCTCAAAACTGAAGCGCAACTTCTGCCCTAGATTTGCTTGCCTCCTTCCTGAAAGTTTTCGCCTCTAACTTTTAAAAGGCTTTGATAGGCTTTGGAATTCCTCTCACCTTCTCCTTGACAAGGCTAGATTACCACTACCTCTCTATAAGGTTGTAATTTCCTTTTTCCCCTATGCTTCTTTACTTGATGCATTTATAAGGTGGAACTAGGCTAAGTTTAGGAATTTGTTTCAACAAACTGTATGGTGGCCAAATGAAATGGCTTGATGTTTTAATACATAACCAATATGGTTTAAAAACTATATAAAAAAATTCTTTGAAAATGCATTATCTCCAAAACTATTTCCTATAGTTTCATTGGCCAAAAGCGCCATTATCAATTGAGGTCTCGGCACTTCTATGTTTAAACAACCATAAACATTAATGTCATACCTAGGTGCATGAAATATTCATGCATACCATAGTTGGTATATGGTTTAAAACCCCACACATATATGTATCCAAATGTAGTGCATAACCAAAGTTTTAAACCTTGAACCATAACTCTGACGGTTTCGACATTAACTTTGGAGATTGAACCTGTCGATATGTGACATGGTAGCTTCCAGCAGTTAGGCTTGCTGTGGTCTAGTGTCTAGCGATCAACACAACACATACATCGCTTGGTTGGAATACCTGCTCCCCGGTGGCTTAGCATATTTCGCTGACGGTTAACACATCACATCAGGCACATTTTCTCCATGGCTTGTTGGCATATTTCTCCAACAATTTGGGTAGCACATACGCCAGTCAACTCCACCACAATCTACTAGTTGATGCCATGACTCTGATGGCAGGTTGGCATGTTTCTCTGACGGTTTTCATATCACCATCCTTCATGGCACACTACTGGTTGATGCCAAACTTCGACGACTAGCAATCCCGCTGACTAGACCACAGGTGGCCCTTACCATTGGACCCACAACTGCAATGTGTTCATGCCACCTCTGAAAGTTCGCAACTAAACGTTGACTAAGTGGTATTGAACCAGCACTCCTCCTGTGATGGCTTGTTGGCATCCACCCTCATGCTGACTAGACACTTGCCGATGGACTTGCAACTCTTGCCACATTTCTTGCATCAAGGGTTTATTACATAAGTTTTGCACCATGGTCATTTGCCAGAAATCAAATGGCTAGCACATTGGAAATTTACAAACCCCGAAAATTATAAAGTTGCACATAGGTTTTAAAAACCCATACTATATAGTTTACCTCTGCCAGTTTAATAATGCGGCCAATAGTTTTCTATATGTTTTAAACATATTTCCGCTCCCTTTGTGTCATAGACATTAGGTTTTTAGCCATATATTGCGTTATTATAATTTATGGTATAAAATAGATTCCACTCCAAATTTAGACCATAGGTTTAGTGCATTTGTGCTCACATAGCTTGAACCTTAGGCATGTTTTACATTTAAGTAAAATGCACGTAATTTCTATACATGGTATTTCATATGGTTTAGAAACCATAGCCTTGCTACTGCACCATATACTAATTAATGCACCCATGATGGATAAAATGAAACTTTAATCAACCAAAAACTAAAATCTCATCACACACCTGGAAATGTGAACTGGAGGGAAACTTGAACCTTTTTGGATGTATAAACTTGGCCTTGCCACGTGTCGAGAAGTAAGAATGCCACATGGCCAGCGAGGCCCCTTTTCATTTATTCACCTCAAACTTTGACGGGCAATTTCTCCATCACCCGGAGGCCAAATGTGAATCCGGAGATACCATCGGAATCAGCATGTCGAGCTCTTTGACCTAATATTTTTTTGATAGCAATTGAGATGGTGAACTTATGCACAAGCCTAGAACAATTTCGCTACCTAGGACTGTTACGCAGTAATTTGTCACCGTTGGTCACCGTCCTTGTTACCCCCGCTGTCACACACTGGAGGACACATTTACGGACCTGTGACCAGTGACATAACTTGAAAACACTTGCATTGGAGTCTCCTAAGTATGAACTTCAATATCCCTGAAGACACCTTTTGAAGATCAACCCTAAAAAATGCCCTTTTTCATTAGCGCGGGTCCACAGTGTCTAACCCGTGCCAATGGCTCAGTTCCTCCAAAGAGGGCACGCCCATGGACGCGTTGTCACAGAACAAAGCCCGCGCCACACAAAATTAGTCATGATTTTTGGCCAACGCGCACTGAAGTGTTTTTTCCTCCATTACTCATGCAGTTCCCTGGGGAAAAATCCCATGGATATGATCGAGTGTC
>APFE030508803.1:31960-94115 GCA_000404065.3 Pinus taeda | reverse complement strand
TGATCTGGTTTTCTACATAGCTATTTACCCTTGTCATATAATGCTTATATGGCAGCAGCTGTCCTGTACCAGTCACTGGGCTTGGAAGTCCTTTGTCCTGCAAAATAGTCATTTTGGCTCTGAACTCATCTATTTCTTCCTTCATTTCCTGGCACTTCCTCTCTAGTGTCTGGGTGAAATTCCTCAAAGTTAGTACCTTTTTGGCAGTGAGGATTGCCTCCGTCCTGCTGGCTATTTGTAAAGCAGCCAGTTCCTCCCTAGTGCGGTTATTAAGGAAGTGAATCATCTTGTTTGCTTGCTCAGGCATTATTCCCAGGGCTGTCCTGGCTCTCTGAATCTCTGTGTGAGCTATTTCTATCAGCTCTACCTGCTCAAAAATGGATTGAATGGACCTCCATTGATCCTGCATAGATTTGCAAATCTTGGCCCAAATAATCCTTTTTATTTCTGCTAGGGTGTTGCCCAGCATCAACTCCTTCTCTAGAGTTTTTACTTTGGCCTCCAAGGCCTTTATTTCCCTCTGTTTTTCTGCCACAGTCATTTTTGACTTGTCATAACTGGCCACCAGCTTGGCCAGTTTTTCCTTGGCAGCATTTATTTATGTGACCTGGCTCTCCAGCTCTTTGACAGCCTTCATCATTTCTTCCATGCTCAGGCTGGATTTTGCTGGTGCTGTGGCTTCCACAGTTGCTCCAGTTGCTGATGTGGCTGAGGTAGGTGCTGGAGCAGTGGGAGGAGCTGTTGTTGTTTGTGCTGGAGGGGCAGATTGGAGGTTTGTTGAGGTCTGTGGTGGCTGGGAGGCAGATTCCCCTTGCTTGTCTTGCATGGTTTTTTCCAATTCTGCCTCCATCTGCAGTATCCTCTGGTTCATGACCAGGAGCAACTCCATAGCGTTATCCACCTGTTTTTCTTGGACAAGCTCTGCTGTGTCAGGATGGATAGTAGGAGGCAACTTTGCCTGCCTCCTTAATGCAGCTATATCATCCTCCTTTTTCTTTATAAGGGCCTTGACACCCTTTGGATCTTTTGGGTCATGCCCCAAATCAACAATTATATCCTCCAAAGTTTTTATTCTGTTATCTTTGGCAGAGGAGGACAACCTTTCTAAATCAAGTTGTCTATTGGTATTTTTCAGTGACTCCTTTAGCTGATGGGCCAACATTACCCTATCAACAAGTGTTGCATACACCATTTCCCCCGTTTGCTTGTGCAGCTCAATCTGATCCATGGGGTGTATGTCTTTGGCAAAGACCTCTAGATTAGTCTTGTAGTAATCTGTTGTGGTCTTTGGGTGTGGAACTTTGGGCCTCAGATGAGTGAATATCATCTTTTCTTCTTTGAGGTCAAAGGCAGCCATTAATCTTTGTTTCTTGGCTGGGGTTGTGTTGAGGAACTGCTCATATAGCTGCACTCTTAGCAGCTCATTTTGAGCCTTGATCTCCATGAAACCCTCTTTGACTGTGGCCGGCTTCTGGCCCTGCTGTCTGGAGGAAGATACCTCCACGATGTGCTGCTGAGCCTTTTCTAGCTGAAATGAGCTAGTGGCAGTCTGTTGGCTCATTTGTTTTTCCCTGTTTTGGCTTTCTGCCAGCTCTTCACTTATATCTCCTTCAGTTTCAGGGTCTACCGTCGGCCTCTTGGCCTCCGGTTGCTGTAATGACCCTGTGGGAGGTGTGACTTCTTCTCTGTCCCTCTTCTTTCCTCTCTCATCATTTAGAGGGGTCTGCAATACTGGGTTTTGAATTTGTTCAGTTTGCAGGGGAGGGGCCTGTGCTGTTTGTTGGTCTTTTGAGGTACTAGGCTGCCTTGTTCCTGTCTCTTGATGTTCATCCATCTTCTCCTTTCCTTTTGTAGTGGTCATTGTTGCTGGAGCTTGCTGGATGTCCTGTGCTGTCTGGGCAGTAGAGGTGCCTTCTCCTGCTTGGACTGTTTGCTTGAAGACCTGTTGACAAGAGTCCAAGTCAAGAGTTTTTTCCAAGTCTTTCACATTTTGCTCCATTATTTCTTCCTGAGTCATTTCTTCTATTATTGATCCAGGCACCCATTCATCCTGATTAGCAAATTGTTGTACTTGAGGGAGTGGGGTGTGTTTATAGGCTAGCAGCCTATATTTGACTCTCCTTGCACTGATGAAACCTTCAGGGTCATAAGGGACCCACCAGAAACTCCTCTTGAGTTTGAGTTGCTATCCTAGTATTTGGTTAGCTTCTTGCCAACCATCTTTTTTGTTCATTGTGAATGGGCCTAGGTGGTCCCTGAATTTCAGGTTGGCCTTCTTCTTGGCACTGTGAAAATGTGTTAGGTCAGAGTTTATAAGCTGCCTATAGTACTCCAGAGCAAATAACCTCATAGGGACATACTTTGGGAGCCTTTATGGGTAGAGCTCACAGCCATAAATTCTGATGACAGAGTGGTTTTGGTACAAGTACCAGTCACCAATTTTGTAGCTTCTGGATAGCTGCAAAATCTTCTACATATCCTTGGATAGTCTGGCAGGAGGAGTCCTTTTTAGCAGGCAGATGACTGGATATACAAATTGATCAATGAATTCACAGTATGAGTAGGGGGAATCCTGGACTTGGTGGAAGACTGAAGACCAGAATATCACAGACCTTCTTTCACCTTGTGAGTCTAGCTTCTTGATTGGGCATTGGAAGCTATCTGTCTGATAGTATAAGAACAAGTGGTAGATGTATGAGGAATATTTGAATATTGCCTCCCTGTCCAGCCTTGTCAACTGATCATGTATCTTGATGGCAATGTACTTGGCATAGTTGTATTTCATAGCAGGGGGCTTTATAAGGCCGTATGCAGATAGCATTACCAGCACAGTTATATCAACATGTTTGTTTGTGGTGAACCCCAGTATAGAGGTCAACATGTCTACCAACAACTTGCTTACTTCATTGAAGTCTTGATATGAGAAAGGGGGTGGCCTAGAGGGCTGGCAGTCTGCCTTCATGAATTTCCTGGCTATGGCATCAATGTCTGAATCAGAAAGTCTGGAGCCCATATCCAGCAAATAGTCCATGGAGAAAGGGTAGAGCAACTGGGTCTGTTTGTAGTTGAGCATCTGGTTGATGGAGTCTGGAGTTATGTAAAAGAGGATGCTCCCAGATGGAGACCTCACAGCCCTGAGCTTCTGGTCATAGTTCTCTGCACACAGATGGATGATTTCTGGGAAGATGTTAACAGAAGGCAGAAAGTAAGTGGGCAGATTAGACTGCCAGATCCCATACAGGTCACTGTTTTCCAAGTGACTGTTCCTCAATTGACAATATGTCTGCAAATGATTTCTCGGTGCCACAAAATCTGTGATGAGAGCATCATCATCCACCAAAGGTATAACTTCTAGCTCTCTGTTGGGTGGGTTTATGGGCAGAACATCCAAAGCAGCTAAAGTTGCCATTGTCTTGGTCTTTGCTGGTAGTTTTTACTATGCCTCAAGCTTGGTGTGAAGGGGTCTACTGTTCTCTGTTTGCAGTGAGCAGTTTTGGAAGTTTAAGGGCTGTCACAGGCTAAATTACTCTGTGGGGCACTCTGTTTTGATAAAGCAGAGTGTTTTGTAGCTGGATAGCTGGTCAATTGCAGAGGATTTGTTTATTAGAGGTGAAGGAGGATGCCAATGTAGTGCTTCTAGCTTGTGGCTAGGCCTTGTAGCTTCTCTTTTGTACAAAACTAGGCAGAATTTTACCGCTGGTCGCGGGTTTTCCTGGAATTTCTTCTGTGTAGGGGTTACAGAGGTCTCACTGGTAGATTCAAAGGTGAATTTCAACAATATGGTTTCTTGAATTAAAGTCGTATTTGAGCAGGAAACAGGATTTACATGGAGAATCAGAGGGCAAGAGGGTGCCTGCGGCGAAATACCTGTTTTAGTGGCGTACGGGCAGTTGCAGCGGTCGAAGTGGTTGGATTGTGCGTGGTTGAGTCGGCAATGGGGGCAACAACAATTGCAGCGGATCACTTTTGCTTTTTGACCGTTGGAAATCAAATTTCGCCTTCAGCTGAGCTCCAGGTTGTTCGGCAGAAAATGATAAAAAACAACGGTTTTTACACCTTTTTATGCATTTCGGGTGAATTTGCGCCTTTTTGTGATGACGTCATGATGATGTCATGATGGGCCCAAGTACGGAGGAGATGAGGTGGCAGGTGATGTGGTAGGTGACGTGGTAGGTGACGTGGATGCCCAGGTGGCATGGCCACGGTGGCGGGGTAGTCAGGGCAATGCGTGGGGCGGGGTGACGTGGAAGCACACCAGCGGCAAAGAGCGGGGTGACGTCACGCTGGCGGAGATGTGACGTCAGTGTGAGGGGAAGGGCGGTAAGTGGTTTCCCCGGCAGGCCTTTAGGCGGTAAGCGGTTCGGAGGGGTGGGGGCAGCGAACACCTTCTATGCCTGACGCGTGGCGGGGGTACGGCGGCAATACTGCCCATCCCCCGGACGCAAAAGGTCGGGCACTTTTGTAGGCGGATTGACCGCCCATCGTTGGATGGTGGGGCGGGAGATCTGACGGCTGGCGGCGATCGGGATATGCCGGCACGTTTATGCAGTGGGGACCCGCCTTTTGTGATTTAATATTTATTTAATAAAAGAGCACGGGGGGGAATAACCATAGGTTTTTGGGTTTTGTGGGTTTATTTGCCCGCGCAATTTAATTAAATTTTGATTTTTTCGACTTTAGAACAACGGGTCTTAGAGCGGAGAAGGGAAGAAAGGGTTATTAAGGGCGGGGAACTTTGGGTTTTATGGTTTTTTCGGGTTTTATCATTTTTTTGCAAAAGGGTTATGGGTAAGAGGGGTTCTATGATGACTTTTCTTTGCAAATGAGGGCTATATGAACAAAATGACATGGAATGAGAGGAGATGACCTGGGGGGTTCATCAAAGTGACCAGGTGTCAGTTTGATTCCCTTTTGAACAAACCATATGGCTATAGTGCCAGGGGAGGGATATTTATAGAAATTTTGGGGTTTATACACCATGGTGTTAATACTAGTAGGGAAGGGTGAGATAGGGGAATTACATAGTAGGATTAGCTGTTAATGTGGGGGGAGAATATGGATGAGGATCAGTACACCCAAGTCTTCTTGAAAATAACTTAGTGTAAATAGTAGATCAAAATGAAAAGACTTTTTGCACAAGAAATGTGGCTTTTAAGGCCATAAGAACATGACAAAGATATAAACTTATGTGCTCTGTACAACTTGGGAAAGGGTGTTAGTAATGAGTGATATACAAATGAAAACAGGGAAGTTAGTCATGCTCCAGTATGTTGCTTTTCCCATAGATGTTTTAGCAACTTTGGTCTTGAAAGAGACACCACTTCTGAAACCCCATCTACCTACCCAACTATTTTGCCTAACATTTTTATTTCTTCTTGTAGGGTGCATTTAGGCTAGCAAACCCTTTAAATTCCTTTTCTTTTACATTGGCTTTTTGCTTTCATTCCTATCTAACACTACCCTTATTCCTTCCAAGGCCCCAGATTAAGCAGTTGGGAACCTTAGTTTCTCTACCTAGCTACTGATCTGCCAAGATTAAACAGTTTGGACATATTTCTTTCTCTATTCTACAACATGGAAATTGAAAACATGGCATGATCCAGATTAGACTATTGGACCATCCATCAAAATTGAGTTCCTATCAAGATTGAGACACACCTTGTTTCCTTATGGAAATATGGGATCTTTGCATTATCAAAGCAGAGCATATTTGGACCTTTGATAGCCAATCATGAAATATGAAACCTATTGGTATAGGTATCCAACAGATTGAACGAGTTTTAAGACCCCGGATCTAGTTCATCCATCCGGGCTGTGATATATTCAGGAATATAAAGACATCAAATGTACATCATTGCCGAACAGATGATCATCCGAATCAAAGGATGATGACTCCATCTAAATCATCAGTTTGCTACACAGACGGTTGTCTGTTCTATGTACATGAAAATGAATTTATAAAGCTGAGCATGGGAATGCCCGCCTTAGCTAGATCATGAAAAATATTATGAAGAAATGTATTGATGTCTTATTTAGAGGTCACCTTCCAGCTCGAAAAAACTTCGGATCCTCATGATAAAGCATTTCACCCGACATCAAAAGATTAATGACCTCATGCTTTAGGGGGCAACTGTTATAGACATTTTTGGGCACTGCAACCCCAATCATACATGTCTATAAATCAAGGGCTTCTAAGTCCTTAAAAGTGTTGCTTCACACCCTAAAGGAACAAGGTCAGCTGATTACATCATCTCCCAGAAGTTCTCCACAGAAAACTGCTTAGAACTGGTCAAAAATGGACCATACAGACTGCCCAGTGCAGAGGGTGCGATGCATATCACCTTCTCAGTGAAAAAAGTGCGATGCATACTTAAAATCCCTTCTGTAGGGTGCGATGGGCGAGAATAGACAAATGGCAGAGATAGTTTGCAAGGTGGATGATCATGGAATCTTCCAGAAACTTCTCCTGTGATACTTGCCTCTTTGAATTCACCCAGGGATGAGTAAGAGACCATCAATCTCCAAGTGGAATCAAGAACTATCAGAGAGAGGACACTAATCAAAATCCCAGAAGCTGACTCACCCCCTACAATCATCTATATATGGATCCCTCATCACAAAGATCCAAAGGCTGGAATCTTGTAAGGAAGTGTTGTTGGTTTCTCGGTGTAATATCATAGTGTTGGGTGATCTAAGCTTTTCATGAGGTGAAGAAGCACTTTCATGCTGAGAGGATGACGCTGGGTCAGAACAATGGGTTGTAATCCTCTTTGCTATTCTTGATTTTAATAAAGCTATTCAAGTTATCCTCCACATTCTTGTATGTTTGATGATATATGCATTTTTGTGGTCAATATATATTTGGTCCTATATTGTTTATGATTGTAAATCTCTATTCTTCGATAGTATTAAGCTGCTTTGATTCCACAGGTGCTCTTTGAATCTAGGTAAGTGAAGAAGGAGCGGTAAGGATCTATCAGAAGGAAGAGGAATCGAGCAAGGAACCAAGCGCAAGACTAAGGTTTGTGTCCTTTGTTCCCCTCTTATCTACTTCTCATAAAGGAAAGCGAAAGTAGTTTTGGTTTGTTTGTTTCTAAGATAGCTACCCGTCTTAGTGGGACTAGCAACTTCGAGTGGACACTAGATTTCCCGATAATAGTATTGTTAGGCAGGGTTGGTCAAAATTGCGTATTGGGCAAGTGTAACCAACAAGATGAAATGACTATGCTCTGAAGTTTCTCAATGTGCAGTTGAAGGAGGTTGTATTTTATGTTTGTGAAGTGTGTAGTTCCAGGAGGTAAGAACTCCAACACTATGTCTTAGGAATACTTAGTGTGAAATACACTTACTTGGCTGAGGGCTGAAGATTAGTCATGGATTTTTCAAGTTGGGGGGACCAAGAGAACTCCAAAATTGACTAAGTGCAGGATTCGTGAGACAAGAGAGTAAGAGTAAGAGCATACAACAAGTCTTGAACATGATCACACACACATATACAACCAAGCACATGACCAAAAGATATGCAATACCAAAAATTAACATGTATATAATGAAATGAAAACAAAGTGAAACTTACCTCCAAGTGTGATTCTTGAGATGCAACTCTTTATGACATAAGTGTTGACTGTGAAGAGAAAGTGTGCAATTCCTTGGGAATGTATCCAACACATGTTCTAATGATAAATAGCATAAACTAGTGAAAGAGAGTGTGTTGGAGCTACCTCTAGAATATGTCCCAATATTTTCTTAACAAGATACAAGAAAGCAAGTGAAAGAGATGCATGTAAGAGAAAACACAACACTTGTGAAAACAAAATAAAGCACAAGTGACACATGCAAGAATAAAAGAAAGAAAAAGTGATCCTTGTAAAGTATAGAGTGAGAAAAAAATGATAGATGTAAGAGAAAGAAAAATTGAAGTGACACTTGCAAAAGAAAAAGTGACAGTCGTGATACTCACCTGGAAGATGGTACATTTACAACCAAGAGTAAGAGAATGTGGCTTGTGCTCAAAAAGTGCACAACTCTGAAAGTGAAATATGAATATGAAATGAGTTGTGGACTGAACTCTTTATATATAGGGAGAGCATACATGCAATTAGCTTTAGAGTTTTTGAATGTGCTTAATACATGTCAAGAAATGAGTGAAATGAATTCCATTAAGAGATGTGACAGTACTGACTTGAAAAAGTGCACTCTCACTATCGACAAGGAGTGTGCAATCACTGTCAACAGAGGTTTCCTTTACACCGTCACCTAAAACTGTGTAGTCATTGTGAGAGAACTACGAAATCACTATCAGTAAGAACTGCACAATCGCTAAGACAAAAAATTGTGAAATCACTACGAGAAAGGATTTTACAGTGACTGTGGGCAAGGATTACGCAATCACTATGGGAAGGTATTATGCAGTGATTGTCTCTAGGAACTACATAATGAGTATAAAAAATGGATGTATAGTTACTATCAACAAGAAGTGTGCAGTCACTGTTAGTAGGAAGTGTGCAGTGACTATTATCAAAGGAGTAAGAAATCACTACTGACACAGAGTGCGCAACACTTTCATTATCAAGTGATCTTAGCCTATCTTGGAAAGTGTGCTCTTATGAAAGCATCAATAATTAAGCATGTGAAAGAAAGTCACTTCAACGCTTAGAATTCCTAAAGGAATACTTGAACACTTAACCAACATGACTAGGAATGACATTAATGACTTGAAATGAAGGATGACATGATCATAAGAAGGCTCCAAAATTTGAATGTAAGAAAAATTTGGAGGGTATTGTAGTAGCAACAACACACTCCTAGATAAAATGATACAACAATTACTACCTGTCAGATACCAATTCATATCAGAACTCATTATCACTTGGTCAAAGCTCAAGAACATTCCATAAGTATCAAATCATGGTTGGGATGAGCTCATAAAGTTTAAAAAAGGATTCAAATGGCCTACTATTCTTGCTTCATCTCTGAAAATTGTTACACCAATACCGCCTTTATAGTCCACTATTGAACAGATTGAGGATTTAGATACAGAAGTTGTAGTTGTGTTCCCTAATTCAAAGAATAAGAATGCATTGATTCTATAGATTTCAATGCCAACTATTATTCTAAAGAAGACATTAAAAGTTGTTAAAAAACTTGCGAAAAGAAAGAATGTTTCTCAGAATTAGTTTTAGTTTATTTTATTTAAGTTATTAATTTGTTAGTTACAAAGACAATTATCCTAAATTTTGTATATAATGACCTCCTTTCTCATTTGAGGAGAAGAAACTTATGTTTTAACAGTTTGAATGTACTTGATACACTAACCAATCATGATGCTTTTATGGTCTTGTTTTGTTGCAATTTTTAATATAACATTTCTACAGTTCTATGTTTATTATGTGTAATAATATGTTGATTCATGTTCTGGTTTACATAATTGACTTGATCAATTGTTTAGATCATTCTATATTACTTGATTTCATTTCCTCTCAAATATAAATATTAACAAGGGTAAATGGGGTAAAATATTCACATGAGTCGTTGTTAATTTAATGTCAAATTCTTGACTTTGTCATTTTGTTATGAAAATTCATGCAAATATATTTTACATCAGTTGTATGCTTTGTCTATTTTCCTTGTTACTAGTTTTTCATTTATATACTTATGTCTTAACATATGTTAACAAAGTATTAGTTGACCTCATCAGTATTGTGTTGTTGCAACCTACAGGAGATTCATTTGTCTATTGATATTCATATTATCAGTGGAAGATCTTATTCTTGACAATTGTCTTTTGGTTAAGTGAATGAGAGGTAATAATACCTAATATTATGCTTTTCATTCTTTTCATTATGATAAGTTATTAGTAAAGGGTATAAGCATAACTTGTTTTATCTTTTTGTTTTCTTATTTATATTTAATTGTTATGTTCATTTCCAATCTCGTGAGATGTTATTTTCTTATTGCATAATTAAGTTTTTAATTTGAAATCGATGATTATGTGTAATGCGTGAGTTTCTTCCACTTGTAAGACTTACTATTCTACACCTATTTTTATGATATATATAATATATATATATATATATATATATATATAATATATTATATATATATAATATATATATATATAATATATATATATATATATATATCTTATTTGAATATATTTTACGAACTAGTCACAGGGAATGCCCCCTGAGGTGGAGGGAGGCCAGCCCTTTAAACCTAAAGCAGGAGTATTTTATCTTCACTGAATGTGTTTTTGAGTTTTTATTTGTCACTAGAATAATTTGAGAACTAACATCCCTCAAACAATGTTTATGCCTTAGGAAATTTGGCCTTGGAAAATTGGTCTCTCTTAAAATTCAACCTCCTTCTCGCTTCAACAATTTGGCTTTGCAATCTCCATCAATTTGACCTCCTAGAAATAGTCTTGAATCCCCTTTCGCTCTTCCTCCTCTGTGCTATAGCCTATTTGAGCCTCTTGCTCTAAAGAAAAATTGCTTTGTCTCTTTAGGTGTCTTCACCTCTCCCTTATGCTTTTTTTATAATCTTCACCAAGCCCAGATCCCTAACCGTAAAATCCCTTCTAGAAGATATAGGAGATTAAAGATTGAGATCATTTCTAAGTCACTAAAATAATTTCATTATTTATCCTTAGCAATTGACTTAATAGTCCGTAGTCATTAGTTGACTTTAATTATTGTACTTTTACTAAGTTAGACTTAAGAAAGAAAACATAAATCACTTTTTCCATCAAGGAACAACCTAAAGAGGCAATGAATCATCTCCTACGTGCTAAGACACCAATCCTATGGAAAATACTTTATGAAGCTACCAAAAGCTTCAACGTGATGCACTAAGGGTGCATAAAATGCATGTTAGAGTCATCAAAATATGTAAATTTGATTTAAAAATAAGAATTCTAGAGTCTAAAATTTAAAATTAGCAATACATGGGAATAAAAGAAAACCCACAACATTGTAAATTACAACCAAATTATAGGGATTGTGAAATAGGAAAATATGGAGTCATTTTGTAGAAAAGCGAGGATTTTATGCCAAATTCCTAAGGGCTGAAAATTTTAGTGTTGAAAGAGATGCACATGGTATACATCCAGGATACCAAAAGACAATCTTAATAGTCAATAAACAATACTTTTGGAAAGGTATGAAAAAATAAGTGGTTCATTATATAGTGACGTGTTTACAATGTCAAAAAGTTAAATTTCAACATAAACACCCATTTGGATTACTACAACTAATACCCATTCCTGAGTGAAATGGGAAATTTTTTCTATTGATTTTATTACAAATTTACCTAGAATTATAGGCAATATGATTCCACCATGGTAGTGGTGGAAAAACTCTCTAAGATTCATCACTTTGTTCCAACAAATTCAACACATAAGGAAACATATGTTGTTAACATTTATATGAAGGAAATTGCCATGCTACATGGTGTTCCCAAGGAAATTATTTCACATAGGGATCCCATGTTTACATCCAACTTTTGGATAGGTTTATTCAATGTATTTGGAAACAATTTACATTTTAGCACAACATACAATACAAAGTCAGATGTATAAGCAGAAAGAGTCAATCAAGTTATTAAAGATACACAAAGGATGAATGTTATGGAAAAACCATCAAAATGGGAGGAATATTTTCACTTGGTGGAGTTTTCTTATAATAATGGGTACCAAGAATATTTAAAGCCTTGTATTGTAGAAAATGCAACACACCTATAACTTGGGGAAATCTAGTTAATAGAGTCATTATTGCTCTAAACCTAGTTAGGGAAAAAAAGAATAAGAAATAAAAATCAAATAAAATTTTTCAGGTTGCCCAAGATAGAAGAAAAAGGTATCTAGATAATAATAAGTAAACACGGAATTTAAAGTTGGTGATCATGCATTCTTAAGAGTCAAGGTAAAGAAAATTTCATTGAAACTGGGTAGTCATGCAAAGTTGGTAGCTAAATATTATGGGCCATCATATTAGAGGGAGTATGATACCACATTGTCTCAAATAATCACGAGAAAGAGACTTTGTATGCAATGTGGCAAGCATTGACATATTTGTTCCAAAATAGTACTGACCATAGGAAGCTGGTGCTCAAGGATAAATTTTGAAATATCAAGATGCATAAGAATGAGACCATTCAACAGTACCTGAGTAGGTTCACACAATGTCATGATGAACTTGGTCAAGTTGGTGTTACTGTTGCAAAATATGATTCAGTATGTCTAGCCCCTCTAGGAATTCCAAAGAGAGTTGGAACACCTACCAAGATTCAGTGAATGGGAGGGAGAAACCACGAAATTAGGAATACCTATGGTCTGATTTGTAATAGGAGGAAATAAGCTAGAATACCAAAGACAAGACTTTATCCAAGGGAGAGGATGAAGAAAATTATGCCTTGGCTGGAAAGGCAAATAAGGGAAAAGGGAAGAAATCCCAATAGAAAGTTGAATCTAGTCAAGGAGGAAAGAGGAAAGACTTATCCATAATCAAGTTCTTTCACTGTCATGAATTCTGGCACTATGCTATGAAATGTCCACACAAGAAGACAAGAAAGAATACCTAAGGAGGAGTAGTAGGTGAAGCTTTGGCTTCACAATTCAAGCTTGACTTTACTCTCATTGCATGCATGGCCAACACAATGATGAGGAGTGTGTGGTATTGGAAAATAATGCCTTGTTCCATATAACAGGGAATAAAGAATGTTTTAGTAATTTAGAGGATAAATATATCCATATGCACATCTAGATGGGAGATGATGGAAGGTACAACACAACTAGGATTGGTACAATCATGTTTCAGAGGGAGTTAGGTTCCCTTCTCAGACTTAGGGATGTGATGATTGTTCCAGGTCTAAATAAAAATCTTGTATCCGTTGTAGTTTTGGAAGACCATGGTTATAATGTGATATTCAACAAAGGAAAGGAATTACATAGGCACATAGCCACGGGACATGTGAAGCAAATCGAGGTTTGTGTGAAGCAATTTTACAAGATAGATGTCAAGGATTGTGCTACATTGAGAACAAAGGCGGAGAAGGTGCAGAGATGTGATGTCGTTGAAATTTGGCATATAACACTGGGCCATTTGTGTTGGGTGTGTGTTATATTCTTTCCACGACTAGTTGCACGTGCGGGGGAGGGTCATAGGGGGTGATATACGTATTTGTTTGTTGTGCCAAGGCAATAGGGGGATGCAACCCCTCGTTCAGGGAGTTGCAGGGGGGCGGTAGCCCCCTGCACAAGGTCCAAGGCAACACCCCAGGAAAATTGTGTTCTAATCTAGGGTTAATGGATTAGGTTTTATGAATGTTGTGGCATGTATATATGTATTGTAACATTGAAAGGAATATAATGAAAAATCAATTTGGTAGTCCCAATTTTGGGATCCAGAGGAAATATCTTTGTATTGGGACAACAAAGCACATGCAATCCTTGAAAGGACCCACTTTGATGTCTATGGACCTTTCTCAATAGTATCCACTACCAGGCACAAATATCTTGTCATTTTTGTTGATGACTTCTCTTGTAAGTCTTGGATCTTCTTCATTCGGAAGAAGGATGCAACATTCTCCAAGTTTGTGGAGTTCAAGGCACTGGTTGAAAAAGTAATGGGCAAGAAGGTGAAGTCTCTTAGGAGTGATAATGGAGGTGAGTACATGTCGAATGCATTTAAAAATTTATGTGCAAAAGAAGGCAATAGACAAGAGTTGAAAACACCCCACAACCCACAACATAATGGGTCAGTTGAGAGGAAGAATCGTAGCATTGTTGGAGTAGTTAGGGAGATGTTGCATGACCAAAGCCTACCTCTGCACTTGTGGGCTAAAGCATGCAACATAGTGGTCTATTTGCAAAATAGGAGTCCTCATCAGATTCTTGGCATGATTATGCTAGAGGAAGATTTATCGGGGATGAAGTCAGATGTGCCACATTATAGGATTTTTGTAGTCTCTATTTACCACCATGTCTCCAAATAATCAAGGAATAAGCTAGTGTCGATAGCAGAATTGGGGGTATTTGTGGGTTACATAGAAACTCCCCACAACTATCGTGTGTACTTTCCATCCCTTAGAATGAAAATTGTGTGAAGGGATGTAAAATTTTATGAAGACAAATTCATGTAGTGCTCTCTTAAGAGGGAGCTTCAGATCCCACCAAAAGAGGAGCTTTTATCTCCAAAGGAGGAACCTCAAGAAGTTGTGGAGAATCCACAAACTGAGGAGAAGATAGTGGGGATAACCACTCAAGCAGAACCATACAGAGAAGGAAAGAAAAGGACCAAGGAAGTTGAGATACTTGTGCAAGATGTGAGGGATAATGTGGGTGCTCCAAATCAATATAGGTAGAGAAGGTCACCAGATCGATACACTAACTACATGGCTCTAATGACTAAGCTTGTAGAGACTGAGTCATCCTCATTCAAGGAAGCAATAGAGAAACTAGTATGGGTTGATGTAATGGTGGAGTATAAATCCATTCCAAACAACAATTTCTGGGAAGTAGTCCCAAGGGAAGCACACAAATCAGTTATAGGTTCGAGATGTATATTCAAGGGGAAGCATCCAACAAATGGAAGCATATAAATGTACAAGGCCAGATTTGTGTCCAACAAGTACTTTCAATTCGAGGGGATTGACTATGAGGAGACCTTTGTTCCTATAGCAAGGTACTCATCCATCAAGTCAATCCTTGCTTTGGCTGCACAGATGGGGTGGAAGATCCACCATATGGATGTGAAAAGACCATTCCTCAATGGATTATGGAGGAGGAGGTGTATATCAAGAAACCCGAAGGCTTCAATACTTTTGATCAAGAGTCTCATGTGTGCGACTCAAGCAAGAATTTTATGGTCTCAAGAAAGAACCCCTTGCTTGGTACACTAGTATTGATAGATATCTCACCTGTTTGGGCTTCACCCAAAGTGAAGTAGATGCAAACCTCTATTATATTTTGGTAGAAGGTAAATTCTTGATTATTATGTTATATGTTGATAACTTGATTTTGACTAGGGATGAGCAGCTAATCGAATCTTACAAAGGAGGACCTTGAAAGAGAATTTGAAATGAAGGACTCTTATACACTACTTCCTCAAGCTAGAAATATGGAAAGGTGATGGGAAACTATTTGTATCTAAGGGAAAGTATGCCAATGAGATACTTCAAAGGTTTTACATGGAAAAATGCAAACCCACGAAGACACCTTTAGTGACCAACTGGAGGAAAGAGGATGCCACTTTAGGTGAGGAAGTGGATACTACTATTTACTAGAAGTTGGTGGGTTCACTTATGTATCTTGTGAACACATGACTAGGTATGTGTTATGCAGTCAACCAGCTAAGCCAAGATATGGTTAAGCCAACCAAACTATTTTGGAGGGTAGCTAAGCATGTTCTATGGTACCTCAAAGGTACTACCTTGTTTGGACTATGGTAAAGATGGACAGAGGAAGGGAATTTGTGTGCCTTCACAGATGAAAATTGGGTGGGGATTCCATAAAAAAAAAGTACATCAATTGGATTTTTTAGTGTCGGGTCCATAATGGTTTCTTGGTACAATAGGAAGCAAATATATTTGTCACTCATCTCAACTGAAGAAGAGTACATGGCTACAAGTGAAGCAATATGTAAGGCAATCTAGATGAGAAAGATAGTTGTTAGATTGTGTGGTCAGATGATGGATCTAACTGTGATTTGTTAGAAATAATACTGAGAGGGGGGGGTGAATCAGTATTATCAAATCAATTATTTTTCATTTCAAAATCAAATTTGTATACACTACTTCAGTTATGGGAAACTTCATATATACGCTAGCGTGTCTAAGGAAACCAACGTATATCAGTAAACTTAGGATTCATTAATATTGATGTTTAATCAGTGCATCACAACTTCATTAACCATAAGAATAGTAATCAGGTGTAGTAAAATAGAACAGATCATCACACACATGGACACAAGATATAAGGTGAAAACCCAATGTGGGTGAAAACCACCTACTGCAATTCATCTCTATCTTCTTTTAATAACAAACTTCTTTGTATAATATTTTTATACTAGTGCAGTCTTATACCAGTACACAAGCTTCTACCTGTAGAGGGCTATAACCTTCTCTCGTTCTCCAGCTTCTCCTGGAAGGGAGCTACAACCCCCTTAGCTCTTGTACTAGTTGATGTACTAGTACCTAGGTGCTGACCTACATAAGGCTACAACCTTCTCTTTCTTCCAAGGACCACGTTTCATAAATTTTCAAACTGGATCCATCAATGACAATAATCAAAAATCAAATATATTTGCATCAACCAATCTCCTTTGCTTCAATCAAAATTGAATCAAACAATTACTTCTCTAAATGTTGTAACCAGAATACATTAACACTAACCAGAAACCAATCCTGAACCTAGAACACTGCAATAATAAACAGAAGTAGTTAAAACATATTTCATGAGACGTACGCTACTTCAATATGTAGAACCTACGTGCATACGCTTCTGTATTAAGGCCAATCAGTGTATACGTTGTTTTGACTTACTTAACCAGCGTGTATACGCGCCTCTGCTGTGCCGAACCTACGTACAGATCTATAAAAGATAATTTACCCTTTTCACTTATTCAGACATCAGTTATACCCAGATTATCAGATTTATAGATCAACTCATGCGCCAAATATAACAGATCAAACTCACACAAAGATACTACTATTCAAGCCTTAAGATCTTGACCCAACAATCGAACTTATGCTTCTTCTAGTGCTTAGGTTCCTCCTTGGTTCAGATCCAGCTATACACCATAACCCAATTCTAGGTCTTGCTCTCCATAAGATATTCAATGCTTTAGTGAATACCTTTGCCTAATGATCTCCTTCCCCTTTTATAGTCTTAGGCGTTACTCAATACCATGATCCAAAACCATAGAGAATCCATACCATGGACCCAATACCTGGGTTCAACACTTTGGACAAGATACCATGGTCCAAAACCATAGGTCCGAATACCAGGGACTAAATACCATGGACCAAAAATAAGTTTTCCCACATGTATGCACTTTTCCTTGCATGAAAATGAGTGCATATGTATACACTCCATTTGATCATCAAACCCACATGTATACACAACTTGGTTAAGAGGAACTTGTGAATATCTCTTTTTCTTTCATTCTGAGAGCCTGAACTATGATCTGTCATTTGAGTGAGTTACCATCAAGGACAACACCTATGTCATAACACCAAACCCATGTTATAATGCCAACATGATTTACTGTGATAAAACCAAAGTTACATCAAACTCTCTAAAAATCCTATTTTTCACAATCGATCTAAGCATATAGATATATGGTATAATCATTTAATGGATTGTGTATAGAGGTAGATAATGTTGTTGCAGTACATTCCAATAGAGGAACAAGATGTTGATATTTTGACAAAGGCCTTGTCAAAAGGGAAGTTCGAATTGCATAGGTGCAGGATAGGGGTGCTTGATAATCCCTTTCTTCTTGATAGAGAGTGTTGAAAATGCAACAAGAAAATCTCAGTTTGACTTTGCCTTGGTAAAACTAAAGAAAATTAAAATTTCTATTTCATTAGAAATCTTGTAGGTAGTTAACTGAGGTGACATGGAACTTATCACTCATTTAACTCAGTTAATTTGATTTGGGGAAGCTTGAGTTCATTTCAATATGATTAATTGCTAATTTTTAGTAATCTGTTTCAGTTAAATTGAGCTATTGTAAGTTAAACTAGTTCTAACTATTAGAATAACTAATGGAGGTCAAGTGGAAGTGGAATTTCAACCACACTCAGTGATGAACCAGTTAACTCATCAATCAAACCAAAAGAATTGATGCATGTGGATAATTTTAGTTTCCTAGTTGAGATGGAGATTCCACAACAATGTACTATTAGTTGTATATTATTCCCATGTTTACAGGTGGTGCATGCAGTCCGAGGAAAGACCTAGAGGAATTTCACAATCAAATTGAGGGAATTTCCTAAATAATAGGGGTTGATTTCCTCAAGGAACAACGCAAGAAAATAGGAGCTTGGAGGACTTGAAAATTGGCTAAGTGTTAGCTAGAGTTAATTAGTTAGGCAGAGAGATAGACTATAGACTTGAAGACTGTGCTCAAGCTTGAGCAAACATGTGTATTCATCTCTATTCTTTGATTAATGCAATACATATAGGAAGGGATTTTCAGTAGTTTCTCCCCCATAGATAAATCTATGTGCATGTGTGATGTTTCCTTTTAAATGTATATGATTTATGTTCTAGATTGTAAATCAACTTCCGTAGATCTATAGAGTAGCTTTGATTCTTGTGATTTTGGTAAATTTCATGAGCAGTTTCAAATCTACCCATTAATTTTATACTATTTTTATTTGTTTTGAGGACAAAGAGAGATGGGTATTGTAAGTATGAAAGTTAGTGCAAATTAAAAGGAAAGGTATTACTACTATAGACAGATTTAAATGAAAAGATTAAGGGGGGATAATACTTTGTGTGTGTTAAAAGGGTGAGTCATATGAATTAATATTTATAATAAAAGTGGATTGTATTTTAACTAAAGTCCATAAGTGACTCTATGGGCGAAAGTGTCAAAAAGGAGACATGAAAATAAAACTATGGGTGTGAGCATATTGCGGGTCCTAGAGGATATTATGAGAAGAGAGGGGAAATAGAAACTCCTGGAGCCATAGTGTTCTGGACATCCTTGTCTGATTGAGATACTGTTAGGGCCCTATACTACTAGTGTAACCCCTTATTATTACTAGTACAACCCCCTTATTATATTGATGTACCCATGTAGTGCCCATATTGTTACTCTTGTGCCCCATAGAAGCCCACTATTGTTATTATTGTGCCCTTACATTATTATTGTTATGTAGGCTCTGATTATGTTATGACCCCTTAGACTCCTATATATAGAGAGGAGGTCTTTTCATTTGTATCATCCAAGAATTGTTCATTTATGTAATGTAAAGGAGGTTTCCCCCTCGAAGAGGTTGAATTCTAAGGCGTTGATCTATCTTTTCTATCTTTTCTTGAGCTAGTTTCATAACATTTGGTATCAGAGCCAAGTTCTAGGGTTTCATTGCTCCAAATAGGTCATCGTGGCATTTTCGTTATAACTTGTTTTCTGCGACGTTTCAAAAGTCGAAAAAAAAACCCATTTGAGAAGACATCGCGCTGCAGCTCGGGTCCGAATTTCAGAGATTTTTGCACTATATTTGCGGAGATATGATCTAAGGAAGTTTGTATTTTTGTAGACTCCTGAATTACATTCCAAACAGGTGACCTGGGGAAAATCGTCAAACTTCCTCATCTTGTTTTTTCTTGATTTTAGAAGCTCGATCTTGAAACAACTGTAACTCTGTAATTTCAGATCTTTAAGTTCTGAAATTGTGACCTGCAATAGCCCTCTGTGTCCTCTTTTCAATGCCACCAGTCTGACCCCAATTGGATTCTCCAATGAAGCGTTATGCGAAATCTCCCACAGTGACCTGATTATAGACTAGTTCAGTAGAGCGAACTTGTATGACATGCCACGAGTCATTGTTTCGACCTTTAGCTATGAAAAGTATATAGAAGAAACTACAGTTCGTCCTCTGTCTACACCTTCTTATGAAATCTCAATCCAATGCTCAGAGAAAAAGTTATGACGATTTTCCCTAGGTCACCTGTTTGGAATGTAATTCAGGAGTCTACAAAAATACCAACTTCCTTAGATCATATCTCCGCAAATATAGCGTTAAAAGCTCTGAAATTCGGACCCGAGCTGCAGCGCGATGTCTTCTCAAATGGGTTTTTTTTTCGACTTCTGAAACATCGCAGAAAAAAGTTATAGTGAAACTACCACGATGACCTATTTGGAGCAAAGAAACCCTAGAACTTGCTCTAATACCAAATGTTATGAAACTAGCTCAAGAAAAGATAGATCAACGCCTTAGAATTCAGAGCCTGCATAACAATAATAATGTAAGGGCACAATAATAACAATAGTGGGCTTCTATGGGGCACAAGAGTAACAATATGGGCACTACATGGGTACATCAATATAATTCAAAGAGGCTGAATTCTAAGGTGTTGATCTATCTTTTCTATCTTTTCTTGAGCTAGTTTCATAACATTTGGTATTAGAGCCAAGTTCTAGGGTTTCGTTGCTCCAAATAGGTCATCGTGGCATTTTTGCTATAACTTTTTTTTTTCTGCGACGTTTCACAAGTCGAAAAAAAAACCCATTTGAGAAGACATCGCGCTGTAGCTCGGGTCCAAATTTCAGAGCTTTTGTGCTATATTTGCGGAGATATGATCTAAGGAAGTTGGTCTTTTTGCAGACTCCTGAATTACATTCCAAACAGGTGACCTAGGGAAAATCGTCATAACTTTTTCTCTGAGCATTGGATTGAGATTTCATGAGAAGGTTCAGACAAAGGATGAACTGTAGTTTCTTCTATATATTTTGCATAGCTAAAGGTCGAAACAATGACTCGTGGCATGTCGTACAAGTTCGCTCTACTGAACTAGTCTATAATCAAGTCACTGTGGGAGATTTCGCATAACGCTTCATTGGAGAATCCAATTGGGGTCAGAATGGTGGAATTGGAAAGAGGACACAGAGGGCTGCTGCAGGTCACAAATTCAGAACTTAAAGATCTGAAAGTACAGAGTTACAGTCGTTTCAAGATCGAGCTCCTAAATTCAAGAAAAAACAAGATGAGGAAGTTTGACGGGAAGGATTTGGTAAATTGGATACTTCAGATGGAGCAATATTTTGATCTACATGGTGTACAACTGTTACAAAAGGTATGTATTGCATCTTCATATTTAGAACTGGATCAATTTTTATGGTATAAAGGGATTTTTTCTCGTAAACGACTTGTTACGTGGTCAGTTCTCACAGAGGAAATGATAACACATTATGAGGATACAAAGAGCAACACCTTGTTTAGAGAAACACCACAACAATTGGAAAGAGTAAAAGGGCTTTGTGACATACTAGAAAGTAAAATTATGGAAACAATGAAATCTACCCCTCACATCTATGAAGATGGAAGTGTTGTTTCTCCTAGCCCTCCACAACCTACAAGGGTTACACCACAACAATTGGAAGAAAAAAGAGAAAAAGGGCTTTGTTACAATTGTGATAGCAAATGCACTAAAGGTCATAAGTGTGTTGAGAAGAAATTATTTTACATAGAGTATTAAGAGGAGGAAGAAAAGGATCAAGAAACATCAAAAGAAAAGGATATACGCCAGGATCCAACCCCAGAGATAGAAGAAATGAACCAGACCATATCTTGTAAAGCATTGGTAGGAATTACCACTCTTCAAACTATCGAGATAGAAGGACATATCAAGAAGACAAACTATCGAGATAGAAGGACACATCAAGAAGAAAAATGCTCAAGAATTGAAAGATCACATCGAGCATCAAGAAATGAATCCGACCATATCTTGTAAAGGATTGGAAGAAATTATCACTCAAACTCTAAAGATAGAAGGACATATCAAGAGAAAAAGTTTCAAGTGGTGAAAGATCACATCATGCATCAACAACAAGTTCTCCAACTTTTAAAGGATAATGCCACTTTGGTGCAAAATCGAATGAAACAATAGGTAGATCAACATCGTAGTGAAAAATGTTTTGATGTAGGCGATTAGGTATTTTTACTGCTACATCTCAAGCAAGCTATTTGTGAGAAGGAAATGTTGGCAATACTACATGCACTTAAAAAATGGCGACCTTACCGAATGGGAAGACACTTCATGGTAAAAATGGATCATGATAGTCTTAAATACTTTTTATAACAACTATTATCTTTAGAAGAACAGAAAAAATGTGTCACAAATATGTTGGGTTATGACTTTGACATCATCTATAGAAAATGGAAGGAAAATTTTGTTGCAGATGCACTCTCAAGAAAGGATGAGAATGTGGAAGCATTGTTTTATGCTATTATCCAACCAGATTGGATAAACAAAGAAAGGGATGAATCGAAGAAGGATGAAGAAGTATGGCCACTTATTCAAAAGTTGCAAAAGATCCCAATTCAAACAATATTGCCAGAAATTGAAGAGGAAGGAAAATTCATATTAGAACGTGGAGCAGTCACATAAACAAGAACTGGACAGCTACGAAATCAATCAATTTCAGAGTATCTCATCAAGTGGAATAACTTACCCACTGAAGATTCCACATCGGAGGACAAGAAGTTTATACAAAAGCATCAAGAGCTACTCAAGCGTTGAGGACAACACTTTTTGAAGGAGAGGGGCATGTTAGGCCCCTATACTACTAGTGTAAGCCCTTATTATTATTAGTACAACCCCCTTATTATATTGATGTACCCATGTAGTGCCCATATTGTTACTCTTGTGCCCCATAGAAGCCCATTATTGTTATTATTGTGCCCTTACATTATTATTGTTATGTAGGCTCTGATTATATAATGACCCCTTAGACTCCTATATATAGAAAGGAGGTATTTTCATTTGTATCATCCAAGAATTGTTCATTTATGTAATGTAAAGGAGGCTGCCCCCTCAAAGAGGTTGAATTCTAAGGCGTTCATCTATCTTTTCTATCTTTTCTTGAGCTGGTTTCATAACACACACTAGAGGTAGTGGCACAGCCTGAGGGACTACAGGTACATAAAACAATGTACAATATTTTGGTGTGGGATGTGAGCATGTAAGTTGGATATTGTTAGCCTTGGATGGAAAACATAGGATGACCCTATGAAATATGGGAAAAGATTCCCAATATGGGGCCATTAACGGTTCCTAGAGACCTCAAAGGGCAATAGTAACTAGTCAAGCCTCAATACTCTAAGAACATCCTTGCTTGACCATGTTAGAAACCTTGAAGGTAGTGGCACAATCGATAGGAAAATAGGAGCAGAGAAGCAGGTTAACTACTTAGGTGTGGGTTGATGGGGGATGTGAGCATATAGGTTGAAATTTGTTGGTGTTTTCTACCTTGATCCAGTTTACTTATGGTACTATATGTGTACCTAGTTTTGGATAACCTATTATTGAGAGAATAGGAGTAGCATTGTTTATGGATGCAAGTAAAGTTTGATTTCTATATATAGTTTGTGACAATGAAAGATAAGTATATACTTTATATAATTATTTATTTATTTTCTATTACAACATTTGATATCTTTTGTTAAGTACATGTAAATCTTAATTCAAGGTTGTTATTGTTGGATTTAAGGAATTTCTGAAGGGGGGGTGAATCAGTAATTTAAGAAAGTCTTCCTTTTATTTTCTTACTGTGCTTATAGTTCTTTCTTATGTTCTTTCATATGTGAAAGCATTCATTCATGAAGCAATAAATCTTATAAACTTTCAGAACACATACTCAAACAACAATCTCATGATCAACATACATTTGACACTATGTTTTCATGTGGAAACCAAGAGGGAAAAAACCACCAATTTGTTGTTTGTTTTATGATATATTTAAGAACCAAATTAATTAAATATGTTTGTTTTTGAGCACCCATTGATTGGAGGCACCAACCCTCTTTGTTTAGAAAGCATCAACTTGCGAAGAGGCACAAAACTCTTTTGTTTGGCAAGCACCAACTTACCAAGAGACACCAACCTATTTTTCTAGCAAGAAACAACTTGCTAAGAGGCACCAACCTCTTAAGTGTGAAGGAACCAACCTGTCATTGCCACTAGTTTACTATGTCATAAAAGTTTCATACTAAAAACAGAGGCATACAAATTACAAGTAAAATACCAACTTAATGGTTGTCTACAGATTCAACTTCTGCACTCTGATTTTTGAACACTTGTGGTAGTCTTCCTCTTGCTACCCACTGCAACACTTTCTTTGTGCTTTACTTTCATTGCTCAAGGCTCTCCATTGTTTCACCACAGAGCTACCCTTGTAACACTATTCGCCAATACACATCTCACTTCTCTTCTCTCTCCTAAGTATGCTCACACTCCCCATTAGCTCAATGGAAATTCACAATTTTGTTCTTGTGTTTCTCTTTGCTCGATGTAGTCACTGTCATAATCAATTATGCCCATGCATGTACCCCAGGAACGACACCCCATTCTTCTGTTGATTTATGGAAAATCTAGTTTAGTCGTTGCATTAAATTCATTAGGATGGGTGACGATCACTTCTCTGTCATACAACTAACTCTCCATCTTGCATATTAATGCTTAGTCCTCCTTACATATTTCACAAAGGCTCCCCATAATTCTTTATGGTTCGCAGAGATCTACCTATACATCGTCATTGAGTCTCTTTTTTGTTTATTTACAACGCGTGCATGGGATGTCTTCACCCATCAACCTTACAGTTCTACATTCAAAATCACAATTGTCGATTCATACATGTTAATGGCACCCTGTACCATCCTATCAAAACTTTTCATCGTAGTGTTGCGTGGTTGTGATATAACACTATGAAATAGCTCATTGCTAACCTCCGATCAAGTCTAGCCACTTTTGAATTATACCCCTGCTATATATCCACCATAAGACTTGGTTCGATGATCGAGCACCAACCATATCGAAGCCCCTTATAACAGTGTTTTTCATTTGTGGCCAATGTGCTAGAAACCACAAATTTGCGATCATCGATCTCTGATTTTCAAGCTCCTTCCACTCAGCCCTTACTGCACAATTCTCACCATAGGACCAAGGCTGGTGACTGGGAGCTTTACTTTAAGGTGCTAAGTCTTTTAGCGCTCTTCCAGGGGCCTCTGGTTGCCTTATAGACTATCGATCCCTTGGTTTCTTATCTTTCCTCTATACCATGTGCTTACCACATCGGAGCCCCTTATCGGTGATTTCCACTTTGTGACAATGCAATGTCCATCATAAAGCACTAATCATTGATTATCAATTGGCACCTCTATTCAACCTTAGTGCTTGGTTCCCTTAAGCCTTCACGACCTCCTGTTGTCCTGCATCCCACACAACAGATAAATTTCATTGTGGCACAAGAGCCAACCATTGCAAACCTCTGATCGTCGATTTTCAAAGTGAAATCATCTCATGCCACATGGCATATTCTGACAAGTGACATGTGTCACTTAGATATGGCCCAATAGGCCATCCATAAATACTGAAACAACCTGCCATGTGTCCCTCCATACTATGACGTCATGCTGACACAAGTGGCCATGTGTTCCTTATCGAAACCAATTAGATCCTACCACTTGTCCTCATTGGAGCTCCTCTGATGCTTCCTTCTCTCCTTATTGGAACCAACCAGATGCCTCAATGTGTCATGCCTAGAGGAGAGAGAAAGGGGTCTAGCCCACTTTGGTTTTTCACAAAATTCCTTTATATTTTCCTTTTTATCCTTCCTGGTGAATTAACAAGGAATACATAGACCCAGCTTATCCCCCAAAATTGTGAGACCTCTGACATGTGGGATCATTGATATACAATTCATTAGGGCCTTCGATATGTGATTCACGTGACCTCTGATTGACCAGGACCTCTGATTGTTCGGGACCTCCAATTGCAATTTGTCGGGAACTCAGATTTGTGAGACTTATAATTTGTGCAATTTCTGATCTGTGGGACCTACGATGCTTCAATATTCTTCACTGCACAAGGCTTGAACCATCCTAAATTTCAGCAATCCATATCTCTTGAACAACAAGTCCATTTCTAGACTTTCACATACTGTTGGAAAGCTCTTTCATATTACTTTCCAATTAAAGGAGTTTGATTATCCACTAAGCCCATATTCTGCCTCAAAATATGGCTCCAAAGTCTCTACCTAGTTGGAATCACAACCACCAAGGCATGAAGCCCCATCATCAGGCTCAACCTTGTTTGACATCAATGCCAACACTTACATATCCAACCACCTTCATAAAATCAAATGTCCAACAATCTCCCCCTTTGGCATTGATGGCAACGCTGCAGGCTCCCCTCAGCTTGGCATGGTTTGCTCTGATGCCACATTTTTCCCCCTTTGACATTAGTGGCAAATGAAACTTCACTTGCACTCCCCCTGAACCAATACAACCTACTCTTCCACGATTTCCTTCTGTTGAGTAGTTTCCACCTCCTACTAAAATAATTTCATTTGGAGGGAGATGTCACAATTCCTATCTGCTGCGTGAGGTACTCAAATGGTTTTGTTGCAAGTGGCTTGGTAAATATATCTGATAGTTTCTCTTTAGTGGGCACATATACAAGTTTAACAGTATTGGTTGCAACTTGTTCCCTCAAGAAATGATACTTGATAGGAATGTGCTTGGTTTTTGAATGCATGACTGGATTTTTTGAGATGTTGATTGCATTAGTGTTGTCACACATTATTGGAATGGGATAAGGCAACTCTACATGTATATCCTTTAAGGTTTGCTTCATCCAAAGAATCTGTGTAAAGAAAGTCATAGTAGAATTATATTCTACTTCAACAATCAATAGAGGGATGGATCTCTGCTTCTTGCTAACCAACGATACCAAGAAGTCACCCAAAAAGAAAGTTTCAATAGAAGTACTATTCCTGTGATCTAGACTTCCAGCCTAATCTGCATATGTGTAGGCCTTTAGATTGAAGTATTTACTCCTGGGATACCATAGCCCATACTATGTTGTACCTTGAAGATAATTGAAAATCCTCTTAACAACCACCACATGACTTTCTCATGGACAAGCCTGAAAACTTGCCACAATTTCCACTACTTACATGATATCTAGCCTTGAAGCTGTCACATATAGTAAGCTTCCTATCATCGATTTGTATTCAGTATGATTTACCTATGGTGTTGCATCTTCCTTACATAGTTTAAATCCTATAGTCATGGATGTGTTGATAGGTTTGTAGTCCTATATTCCAAATTTCTTCAAAATTTCCTTGAGATGTTTGGATTGATATATAAAAACTCTCGTAGCGACTGAGTAATTTGTAGACCCAAGAAGAAGGACAACTCACCAATCATGGACATTTCAAACTCTATTTTCATACAGTTTGCAAACCAATGCCCCAGTTGCTCCACATCGCTTCCAAATATGATGTCATCCACATACACAACCACTATGAAGAGATGATCATCTTTAGATTTTACATAGACATTGTTGTCAACTAAGCCTTTCTTAAAACTTTATTGCTGGAGATACTTATCTATCCTTTCATAGCAGGATCTAGGGACCTGTTTCAAACCATTCAAAGCCTTCTTTAATTTTCATACCATTCCTTCATCAGAGAAGAGCAGAAAACCTTCAAGCTACTCAATGTAAACCTCCTCTTCTAAGTCTCCATTGAGAAAGGTAGACTATGCATCCATTTGATAAACTTTGATGTTCTTTTGAATGTAAAGAGATGGGAGGTTTCTTATGGCTTCTAGTTAGGCTACTGGTGCAAAGGTCTCTTCAAAGTCTACCACATCTAGCTGGGCATACCCTTTACAAACCAACCGAGCTTTGTTCCTGATTACTTAACCTTTTTCATTCAACTTATTCTTGAAAACCCACTTGGTTCCAATAACATTTTTCTCTTTTGGTCTTGGGAAAAAACTCCCATGTGTAATTCTTTTTAATTTGGTCTAGTTATTCATTCATGGCTTTCACCTAGAACTTATATTCGCTTGCTTGATAGAGGTTTTTGGGTTCTATTTGTGATAGTAGATCCAGATTTTCATGTTTTGTATTTCCCACAAGTCTCCTTCTAGTCTAGACACCCTTTCTTTGATCTCCAATAATTTGATTCTCAGGGTGTTCCTTTCGCACATACCTAAAAGGTTTTCTTGGCCTTGAAGAAGTCCTTGCTTCCTCACCTTCATTTTTTTAATTTGTTTCATTCATATCTTTTTCCCTCAACTTTGAGATTTCTTCTTTATTTGAGTCCATGTTACTTTTGGAGGGATTAGGTTGTGAGCCTACTTCATCAACCACTATTTCAATGTAGTCTTCTATCTTCCTTGTCCTCTTGTTGTAGCATATGTAACCTTTGCTTTGAATACAATATCCAAGCATTATTTCTTCATGAGCGCATCAATCAACATTCCCAAGGTCACTTTCATTTCTTTTAATGAAGAACTTGCTCCCAAACACCTTGAAGTGTTTAACTGATGTAGGTTTACCCTTCCATAACTCATATGGAGTTTTGTCACTGTTAGACCTAAGATGAGTTTTATTTGACAAGTATACTATTTCTTGAGACTACCTCTCCCTAGAAGTGGCGAGGCACTCCTGCTTCATCTAACATCACTCTAGCCATTTATTGGATTGTTTGGTTCTTCATCTCCACAACTCCATTTTGCTGAGGAGTTCTAGCCACTAAGAAATGCCTTCTAATACCTTGCTCTTCAATAAATTCTTCAAACTCTTTTGAGGTGAACTCTCCCCCTATGTCTGATCTCAAGCATTTTATCTTCAAATCTTTCTCATTCTCTACCTAAGCCTTAAACTTCTTGAAGTGCTCAGATGCTTCCGAGTTTCTTTTGGGAGGAGAATCCAACTAACCCTCATGTATTCATCCATGAACATCAGGAAGTACATTTCTCCTTTTTATGTTTTTTTTCTTGTGGGGCCACAAATATCTGTGTGAATAAGCTCTAGAGGTCTGAATGAGGATGGTGTTATGAGGCCTTGACAATTTAGGTAATCCTTTTGCCACACCTATATTTCTTATCCTTTGAAGCTATCAAAATTCATGTGTTCGAGCCTCTGATGCCACAATCATGCTTTACTGGTTTTTCTAAAGTAGCAACTAACCCTTGAGTCATTGAAAACATAAATGTTATTTTAGGTCCTCACTACCTTCACCACTAATTTTCCATTTTTTGTATTTTGAATCTCTCAATCTTTAGATCATAAGGTCACATCATAGTCATTGTTACACATCTGGCTAACACTTAACATATTGTGTTTGCTACATTCCACATACAACACATTCTATGCTTTTGTCTTCTGATGAAGGTTGACTACTCCTTTTCCTTTGATTCTTGCTGGAGCTTTGTTGCCAAAGGTGACATTGCCTCCTTTGTCTTTTTCTTTTAGTGACAAAAACTTGCTCTTGTCTTTAGTCATGTGTTTGGAATAACCACTGTCTACATACCATTTGTTTTCTTTATAATTCAATGATAAGAAGAGCCCACATGACATGCTCTTTTTGGTCTTTTGGTTCCATCTTCTTTTATCCTTTTGTATGTGAGTATGTCCGTCAGTTTGAGATTTAGAACGGTATTCAAAACTTCTGCTACACTTGCTGGATTTATGACCAAAATTATTACATTTAAAACATTCAACTTCACTTATAGGGGAGTGTAGGCATTCTGATTCCTAAAAGAGGAATCTTGTGACTTAGTAGTCTGGTGTGAATTAAAAATGATATTTCCATCTCTTTCAACTTTCACAGTTCTACAATTAATAGCTTTCTATCCAAATATATAACACTTGTAGTAGTGAACATAAAATAAGTGGGCATGCCTATTGTCAAAAACATTGTGAGGTTTATCAGAGAAATACCTTGGTTGACTGTCTGTTTGAATCATCCTCCATTGACGGACTCCTCTTTGTTTGTATGCTCTTTTGTCTTCATGAAATATTTCATGATGATTCCTCCTATAACTCCGTGGTTCTTCAACTCCTACAGACCTGAAGTTTATTTTGTTCTTCCCAATAGAAAATCTGTGTTCCTTTAATTACCATAGTCATGTTCTAATTCCTAAGGACCTTTGACTACTTAGAATATAATTTAGTCTTCTAGTCCCTTCAACAAATCACTCACTTAGACCCTTCTCATTCTTTTCTTTCTCAACGTCAATTCTTAGAGAGACCACCTCTGCTTCAAGACACTGGCATTTTTCTTCCCATTGTTGGATCATATCTTGAATTACCTCTTCTTTTCATCTAGCTTCCTCCAGCTCAAACTTTAAAGACAAAAAATCATCTTTGCATATTTTTGAGGTCTTTTCCCTTTTCAACTTGAGCATCTCTTGTTTAAGCTGTTTGTTCTCCTTCTAACTTCTTATGATTTCTTTGTTCTCCTTTCAGCAGAAGAGTTAGATTTTTCTTGATCTTGATAACCTCTTCAAGTTTTTCTTTCCAATATGAAAACTCGTCATTATCTGAGTTATATATTCCTTCTTCTACATGTTGAGACTATTCCTTCAACTACTTGTTTTTCTTCCTTTCTCTCTTAAACTCATCGAGGGCACTCATGAGTTCTCCCTTAAGATATACCACTCCTTCCTCTTCAATGTTCATAAGACCCTATTTCTTGGAGTCTGTTTCGAGGGCCATAAGAAGATACTCATTTGACTATTTTTCTGATGAGTCTTCATAGTCTAATTCTTGGTCCAAACTATCCTCTTGGAATATAACCCCTTCTTCTTGTAGGGTTTCTTCTTCTGAAATGTCTGAGACTTATTTCTAAATTTCATACATTTTTCTTTTTCAGTCCCCTCTTTATAAGGGAATTTGGAAGAGAAATTTCAAACACTTCCACAGTCAAAACACTTAAAGGGCAACATCCCTTTATATTTTCCAAAGCTTGCTTTAGTTTTCTAGCTAGTTGAGCTAGATCCTGATCAGATTCACTGCTAGAGCATTCTTGATGAACTCTATGTTCCTTGCCCTTATTGGATACTCTGAATGCAACTTTCTTTAGTTCAGATTTCTCCATTCCTACTCTCATCTCATAGGCTGTGAGAGTACCATGTAGTTGATCCATCTTGAGATCCTTTAGGTTGACCATTTCCTCTATATCCAAGATTTTGGCATTAAATCTCATGGGTAGAGATCTTAATACCTTTTGAACGATCAAATCTTCCTCCCTCACCAATTCCTCTAAGGATATTAACTACTTCTTCAACTATGAGGAAGTACTCAACTATGATTTCATTATCAGTCATCTTCAAGCTTTCAAACCTCATTCAGAAAGTCTGAAGTTTTTCTTGCTTCACTTTTTCATCTCCTTCATGACACTGGTTAAGCTTCTCCCACAAGTCATAAGAAAACTTATAGTGCATAACCTTCACAAGTTCTGACTGACTAAGACCAGCAAGAATGGCATGCTTAGCTTTACTATTTCTTAGATCCAGTGTCTTGCCATCTGCATCAGTGAGGTGAATATCTGGGACATTGTAATTTACTAGTACTGAGGTCCAAACGTCTACCCCCATGGACATAAGATATGCCTCCATTCTTAATTTCCAAAAGGCATAATTGGCTCCATTGAAGACTGGTATCCTACTCGAGTAAACTTCTTAACTCTCTTTCCTATTCATAATTCCTTAATGATCTCACATCTAGTGGTTAATATGTTACTGAAGAAACTTGCTTTGATACCAATAGTTGGAATTAAGGAATTGCTAGGGGGGGTGAATCAGTAATTTAAGAAAATATTCCTTTTCTTTTCTTACTGTGCTTATAGTTCTTTCTTATGTTCTTTTATATGTGAAAGAATTCATTCATGAAGCAGTAAATCTTATGAACTTTCAGAACACATACTCAAACATAAATCTCATGATCAACATACATTTGACATCGTGTTTTCACATGGAAACCCAGAGGGAAAAAACCACCAATTTGTTGTTTGTTTTATGGTGTAATTTAAGCATCAACTTATTTATATCTGCTTTTTTGTGAGCACCAACCCCCTTTGTTTAGTAGGAACCAACCTCTTTTGTTTAGTGACCACTAATTTTCCAAGAGGCACCAACCTCTTTTGTTTAGAAACCACCAACTTTCCAAGAGGCACCAACCTCTTAAGTGTGCAGGAACCAACCTGTCAATGCCACTATTTTACTATTTCATACAATTTTCATACTAAAAACAAAGGCATACAAATTACAAGTAAAATACCAACTTAATGGTTTTCTGCATATTCAACTTCTACACTTTGATTTTTGAACACTTGTGGCAACCCTCCTCTTGCTGCCCACTCAACACTTTCTTTGTTCTTTGCTTTCTCTACTCAAGGCTCTCCATTGTTTCACCACAATGCTACCCTTGTAACACTCTTTTCCAATACACATCTCACTACTCTTCTCTCTCACAAGTACGCTCACACTCCCCATTAGCTCAATGGAGGTTCACAATTTTGTTCCTGTGCTACTCTTGGCTCGATTTAGTCACTATGTATTAACTCTCGGTCCTCCTTACATATTTCACAAAGGCTCCTCATACTTCTTTATGGTTCGCATATATCTACATATACATCATCATGGAGTCTCTGTTTTGCATTTACAATATGTACACGAGAGGTCTTTGGCCATCAACCTTATAGTTCTACATTCAAAACCACAACTATCAATTCGTACATCTTAATGGCACCCTGTACCATCATATCATATCTTTTGATCTTAGTGTTGTGTAATGGTGATATAACACTATGAAATAGCCGATTTCCAACCTCCCATCAAGTCTAGCCCCTTTTGCATTAGAACCTGGTTATATCTCCACCATAGGACTTGGTTCAGTGACCAAGAACCAACCATATTGTATCCACTTATATAATTTTTTTTCATTTGTGACAAATGTGCCAGCAATCACAAACCCACGATCACCAATATTCGATTTTCAAGCTCCTTCCGCTCAGCCCTTACTGCACACTTCTCACTGTATGGCCAAGTACGGTGACTGGGGACTTTGCCTTAAGGGGATATGTCTTTCAACACTTTGTCGGGGGCCTTTGGTTCCTTATAGAGTGTTGAGCCCTTGGTTTCTTTTCTTTCCTCTAGACCATGTGCTTACCACATTAAGGCCCCTTATCACCAATTTCCACTTTGTGACAATGTTTTTTCCATCACAAAGTGCTGATCGCCAATTGTCAATTTGCACCTCTGATTAGCCCTAGCCCTTGGTTCCCTTAATCCTTCGCAACAACCTACTATCCTACATCCAACATCCCAATGAAATTTCATTGTGGCACATGAGCCAACCATTGCGAACCTCTAATTGTCGATTGTTGAAGTGACGTCAATTCATGCCATGTGGCATCTTTTGATGAGTGACATGTGTCACCTAGATATGGCCTATTAGGCCATCCATAAACACTGAAACAACTTGCTATGTGTCCCTCTGTACGTGACATCATGTTGACGCAAGTGGTCATGTGTTCCTTGTTGGAACCAATCAGATCCTGTTGCTTGTCCTCAATGAAGCTCCTCTGATGCTGCCTTATGTCCTTATCAGAGCCAACAGAATGCCTCCATGTATCTTTTCTGGAGGAGAGAGAAAGAGGCCTTTCCTACTTTAGTTTTTCACAAAATTCCTTTGTATTTTCCTTTTTTGTCATACCCAATGATTTAACAAAGAATTCACAGTCTCGTCTTATCCCCTGATATTGCAAGACCTCCGACATGCAATATTTTTTATATGCAATTCGTCGGGGCCTCCGATATGCGATTCACTGGGACCTTCAATTGCGATTCGTCAGTACCTCCGATTTGCGGGACTTTTGTTCTATGGGACTTCCGATCTGTGGGACCTCTGCTGCTGTGATATTCCTCACTACAAAAGGCCTGAATCATCCTGAACTTCAACAAGCCATATATCTCGATGAAAAGTCCATTTCTGGACTTCCTCATACCATTGGAAATCTCTTCCAGACCCATTTCTAATGAAAGGAGTTTGATTAGCCACTAAGCCCATCTTATGCCTCAAAATATGGCTCCAAAGTCTCTACCTAGGTGTAATCACAACCACAAAGACATGAAGCCCCATCATCAAAATGAGCCTTGTTTGACATGAATGCCAACACTTACACAGCCAACCACCTTCATACCATCAAATGTCCAATAGTTATTTGTAAAAATGTGTATCTTCGTATGAATTATTTCTTTTAGAATACATCTATGAATGCATAACACCCATTCATGAAATAAAATAAAAAATAAAATTTCCCAAAAAGACGGTTGCAATGGTAACATGTATAGTGATATACCTTAGTGGGTACTAGGTGGAGGCAATACTAGAAATCCAAGTTACGTAAGGTCACAAGTGTATGTATATACCCCATTAAGTGGTTGGAATGCACAAGTAGATGGTTGAGAATACTAGAGAGAATGGTTGAAAAGTAAACACATGATGTAATAATGATTTCTTCTTAAATATTCATGTACTTGAAACCAATTGAACTATTTAATGTGCCACTAATTTGAACTCAACATTAGTGTTTGTTATAAATTTTATATTTAAACAATTACGTGTAGGAAAACTAACATTGTTTGGTTGAGTGGAAGTGCATATTATAGGTAGAATGAACTTGAGAATGGCATGGAATGTAAGTGGAAAATGAATGTTGGGTTTTAGCACTTGAAAAGAAACAAAAATTATGAGGAGAATCCCAAAATTACAAAATTTGTATATATATGAAATAGAAAATAATATATTATCCTTAAACTTTTGTAAGTGTTCCACTCAACAATTTATCATAACATATATTAAATATATTAGGGAATCTAAAATATACACTATGAGGATTTATTTCTTCTTAGATTTTTGGATTTGTTAATTACTATTTATTGCATATAGATAAAAATTATAATCATGCAAAAAATAGAGAAAAATAGAACAGTCACTCACAAACCACAGTGATGCTAGACATGCCATGGTAAATCCTTAGGGAGAAAACCTACTTGGAAGGTGAGGTTATTGCACTCTCTCTTTCTTTGAATGTAAATTGATGCAAGTAAAAAGTAGTGAAACATATGGCCCATAGGCTACTATAGTTCAAAATCTCTCTGTATTTCCTCTCTTCCTATCCACTCTCAGCTACTCTTCACATATATGGAACATAATGCACTCTAATGGAATGGAACCACTTTTCCTCCTACTGCCAAATTATAACATAAATTGATAGCCTATTAGTGGTTAATTTTTAATCCTTTGGCCTTTAATTAGATTTATAATATCGACACTTATAGAGCCTTATTCATTATGATCATGTGGATACCCAATTTTATCTAATTAACGAGGGCTAATATGGCATCCTCTCAAATTATGGTGGCCAATTTCAACAGGTCAACTTCTAGGAGGAACAATGTTTTCATTCGAGCTCTAATTTAGGTAATTCTTACACTATTGGAAATTTTTTGGTAGGCATTTTATGGAAAATTTAGGTCTGTAGTAAAGTGGGGAGAAGAAAAAAGTGTTCATTTAAGGCATAAAAATGGTTTCTAAAGTTTTTTTACCCAAAACATTGCAAATTGAGACCACTAGTAAAAATAGTCATGTGAGCTTATTCATCCACTTTTTCCACTCGAAAAGCATCAATATGGATGAAAAATAATATAATGATCCAATCCTAAGCATACCTCACCAATTTTGGATGCTTTTGGTCCCAAAAACCTTCTACTGAATAAGGCGAGGAAAATTTTGCACATTGTCTGAGGTTTACTATTTAGCCTTGCCTAGAAGTTGTCCTTCCAACCCAATCTTCCAAATATTAATAGTCGTAACTATGGTAAAATTATACCTTTGACATCTCAAATGAACAAGATAATAATTTCATTAGATTCCTCTTTTCGAGAGGGCTAAATCAACCTAAAGATCATCCAATTTGGTTAAGCGGAAGTTGAGCTATGAGTTATTTTATTCATACATGTATTATGGAATGGGTCAGCCCTAACGACATGAGTAACTGGTTGGGTCAGCCCTAACCCCAAGTGAACCCTCAGGAAAACCTATAAACAGAAGATACCTCAAGATCATTTGGACACATCTTCTCTTCTCTTTTATCTTGGTTTGAACAAGTTCGACAGAAGGAGTTTGCTCAAGGGTCTAAAATCAAAAGTCAAAGCTTCGCTCTAGGTTAGAGTCTTCTGGATCTCAATCACTGGCATAGAACATGGAATTCGGGTCACTGGATGTTGGCACATAAGCCTATGAGAGTGACTATAGACCCTTGGAAACTAGGAGATAGGTTTATGGGAGTGACTATGGCTTCAGAGACATATCTAGAGGTATCAGTTCTCGGTTGCTCGCATAGAGTGATTTTGAGAGCGATCAAGACATCTTAGTCACTCACACGGAAATAGTAAGGGAGCGACTCTGAGTGTTAAATTTATTACACCAAAGTAGCATGCATAAATACTTCCTAAAAGCGACTGTGTAGTCACAGTTGTCCACATACAATGTCCGAGAGAGCGACCAGGGAGTTTTAGTCGCACACAGATAGTTTTGATGAGAGCAACCCGAGTTCAGTTCTAGGGTTTGACATCTTGACTTCATTTTACTTTAGTGATATGGTAGGTTTGGGTTTCCCCCTACTATTATACAGATCTATAGATCTGATTTGTTAGTTTTCATTGCAATCATATGTATTGATCTCATTGATAGTGACATCAGTGCTCAATAGTTCGCCACAATGACAACAATGTACAACAATTGACATCCATTTGTGACAGCACATTATAACCATCAGTATGAGGGTTCTAATTTATAGCATTCTTAGATCTGTTTCATAGATATTATTATTGTTTTTCTACATAGATAAAGTTAAGGATCATTGTACTCCCTTTTGCTACATCATTTTATGACAATCTAAGAAGAAGATTTGCAAGGGTTTTCACCATAGTGGGTTTTGCCCTAGTCTCGAACCAATATTGGTGTCTCTATTTGTGTGCATGTTTTCTTCTACTATTACTTTTATGTTCGGTTGCGTTTATGATGATATTGATTTTGTTTCTTTCTATGTAATTTCATATGTTGATGTATAATGGTGTAGATCCGGGTAATGTAAAGATGATATGGGGTGAACTTAAAGTATTGATGGTGAAATGCAATTATCAAAGTAAAGAACAATGTTTCCCTAAGAAAATTTACCATGGTATCGGAGCTGGGCTGAAGAAAAGCCATGGAGATCACCCCAATGATGACATCATTGATGGATGCAAGAAGAGGATGGTGGAGACATAAAACAATTCTACGGTTTGAATAAAACCCTAGGTAACTTGATTATTAGGGTTTGATGGATTCTATGAGAATAGGGTTGAAGATAAATCCTTTGTTTTTGGAAAATATAGGAGATATTTGACGAAGCCCTAGATGGGATAATACCTAGCATATATGTTTGGACACTTGAAAGCAACATTGGTATATGGACCATGGACATTGATGGCTCTTGAAGATTGGTTCAAGAGGGAGGGGATCACCTCTCATTGAAGATAAGTATTTCTTGACTTATGATGCTTCTTACTTGTTATAATTATAGATCTGAAGATTATGTTTATTGCTTGTACTTCCTGCATATGTATTTGAATATATGGACGTTTCTAACCTCCTTGATGAGATGTGATGAGTAGATACTTCTTGAGGATCATTTTTGAGATGTAGATCTAGAAAGAGAAAAAGAGGTACTTGACGAAAATATGACAAAGTGCTTCAAATTGTCTATGTCTAATGAATAGATTCTCAGGTATTTGAATACCACAAGGTATGCATGGTATGTTTTGTTTCAGTTATTGGCTTGGTAAGTCCTAAGCCTTGAGAATGTCTCTTTCTTTCCTATGATAAAAAATAAAAATAAAAATTGCACTTAGTGTTGAACATTTTGACCTTCTTGAATTTTATGAGGCTATCTAATGTTGATACATTGATACACTTGATGTTTGGCTAGCATCTATGATCTATCTGTTGGATATCTTGATCCTATAAAGAAGGCTAGCACCTTAGCTCTAGAAAATGATCCTCTTTATACTTGGAATGATGGATTTCATATGGAAGGATAGTTCATTGACTCGTATACACGATTCTATTGGTAATGCTTATGAAAATGATGATGAAAGCATATGGAAAGAGTGATTGATGTTAGGGCCTAAATCTACCTTGGGATGAGAAAAGCAGAATCTAGGGTAACATCAAACCATGCTTAACCTGGTAGCTAGCCCTACCAGGTCGAGAGAGGGCTCTCTCCTTGTCAATCTCAAGAAAATATGACAAATGAGGCTTGAGATGACTGATATAAAGACTGATTTTAGGCTAGGCATATGCTCAAAGAATTTTGATTGAACTTTATGATGATTTGCTGGCTCAAAATTAAAAGGCAGATTTGGGTCTAGGGATTGAACACAGTCTTGCAGAGGTTTCTGTGGGGCAAGGTAGGGAATGGTTTAGTACTTTAAATTGAATAATATGGAGAGTTTTAGGACTACTGAGGAGTTGGAGAGGGCATGAGATTCTCAGGGATCCTCTTCAAATAGTAGAAAACATAAATAACCAAACAAACCCTAGGCAGAGCACTGCAATTTCAATGATTTCTACCTTTATCCTTGATTCATTTAGTTTAGCTGAGAAAGAGAGAAAATGGCATACATAAACACATGTAAAACTTGAATTACGTAAGAAGACACTATACCAAATCAATTTGCCACAAGAATCCCACAAAAGGTTGCAAACCCTGGTCTATTCCTTTGCCAAACTGCAGAGATGAATGTACAATGTTGCTCAAAGCTTTTACAAAAGTCCAACCTTTACCAATGATTGAAAAACTACTAGATATAGGCAAAAAATAACTCATGATAGGCTTTATGGGTCTAATTCATGAGTTTAGGAGCTGTTTCAATAAGAGCTAAACTGAGAACCAAAAAGTAGGCAGTGGAACAACTTGCCTCTAAAAACTAGGAAACTGATTCATTCAGTTGCAAACTACCTTTTCATGATGAATATACCTCCATGAGTGAAATTTTAGCATATTTACATCAAAATCCATCAAGTTACATCAAATTACATCATTAGTTTGACTATAAGAAAGAGAAAAGTCAAACTAAGAAAAAACTAGGTGGAAAACAGAGTTTTTTTTTTGCCAAAATGACAAAATTTCATCCTGTGCACCGTGCTACTTTGGAGCTGATTTTGAAGGCCTTTACATGCATAAAATTTTCTCCAAGTGGGCTTTTTGGAAAGTTATATCTATCTACTTTCCAGAAAAGGTGGAATTTCTGAATTTGGTCTCCATTTGTCCCTCCAAAAATGAGTTCTCCCAACACTGCTTCCTGTGTGGCCAAAAAGGGGCAGAAAGGTCATTTTTGAGGTGTTTTTGACCCTTTTGGAAGCTCAAAACTTGTCAAAATTTCTTGGCCATGAGAGGCCATTCATATTTTTCCATGAGGAATCCAAAAATGTTGAGTTTTCCTTGAAAGGAGATCCCTAGAAAAATCAAGCGACAGGTGGCGCAACGCACCAGGTAGGAAAACGTGTTTTTTAGGCCAAAAATTCAAAATTTGCAAAAAGTTTCACAAATTTCTTGAAATTTTGGGTGATTTTCCTTAATTAAGTGATGTGTTGGGCTAAGGAAGCCTCAGCCAAGATCTGGAGTCTATCTTGCTCTTTTCTCTTCCTCAATGCTTTCTTCAACTTGGCCTTCAAATTCCTACTTCTTGCTTTGAAAACTTTATTTCTCGCCAAATAGTGATAGGCCATGTGCCTAAACATCTGTTTCTCTTTGTTGGCCTTCTCTAGAATCTTTTCCAAGTGCATGTTTTCCCTCTCAAGCCAAGATTCACGATCAGCTTCAATTTCTTGTTCAAGTGGTGTCAACTTGACTTTCCTCTTGGCAACTTGCTGGTTTTCTGTTATGTTTTGGAGCTCCATGATGGTTTTTGATCCTCTAACTATTTGTTCCTTTGCTCCAGATAGTTGATTATCCACTTGGCTCTTTCCAGGTTGATAGACAAATCATGAATTTCATCTTGCTGCTCCTAAATGATCTCCTTGAGCTTTGAGCTTTGGGAGCCCAAATCAGTGTCATCATCCTGAATGAGGATGAAATCTCTCTCTTGACCTTGTAAAGGCCCCTCATCATGCAATGGTTGCTTACCCTTGTCCTGTACCTGCTTTTTTGTTGAAGGAAACGAGACCCCTTACACCCTGGGTGGAGATAGCACTCATTTTGCTGCTGCAAACAATCTCCTAGTGCCCTCTTGGTATGTGACAAATACTGGCACACTGGCGGTTTGAGGCTCATGCACCTCTTGCTGATGTGAAGGCTCTCCTGCCTCATGAAAAACTGATGGGGGTACTTGTGGACCTATGAAGACCTCATGTGAAACGAAATCCTCCCATGAAACATTCAATAAACTAAGTTGATGCAAAACCACAATTTTGATTAGTGCAAAGTGATAGATGTTGCTATACTGTTGATGAGGAGGATTTCTTTGAACCAATGTGGTCATCTTCTCAATATTCCAGCAAACGAAATAGGGGAGGTTCATCATCCTCACCCTATTAAAGCGCATCAACAATCTGATATGATAGGTGTACAGATGAGAAATCTGCCCTCACAGCTGAAATATTTGATTATGATTTTCATAAAGGGAGCATATGTGTCCTATAGGTACCTGAAAGGGAAGACCCTACTGACATGTCTCTGAAAACCATCCTTGATATAAAGCTCATAATGGTCTTTGTCTACCAGCTGCCCTTTATTCTACTGCTCACCTACATTCAGAATACCGATTGCTTGAGCTATAGTCTCAGGTGTCAAGGTGAATGTCACACCTACCAAATTGACTTGGCCATTGTGAAGATGGAGTACAAATAGTCTGGCAAGCTCATGGTGGTATTTGACTCTTTCCACCATCTCACAAAGTTGGTAACAAGATTGATGTTGGAAGCATGTGACAACAAGAGGACAAGCCAATAGCTCAGCAAGTGAAGTAGGCTCCTCCTGGTTATGTTTTCCACTCTTGTGAGGTCTCCTTGGTGCATGAATTTCTCTGGAAGAGTCACTTATTGTTTCCTCATTTCTATCATAAGAAGAATCTAACTCCATGTTTTCCAATGCTTGATTTTACTTAGATGAGTATGAAGAGATTTTATAGTGTCAATGGGTATTTGCTGCTAAAAGAAAGGGTTTAATGATAAGGACCGTGAAGGGACTATGTATGAGGGATTGGGGATGTTGCTGGTAGGGTTTTTGGGGAACAGAAGGGTTTGGGGAATGATATTTATGGTTTAGGATTGTTGATTAGGGTTTGGGATAAGTGAAGGCAGGGATTAGGGTTAGTAGTTTTAGGGATGTGGGGAATAGGGAATGGGTAAGTATGAATGAAAAGGGAGGGAGAAAATGAAGTGAGGGAGTGAAAATGATAGGGGTAGGATTTATCAGCAAAAAGAGCAATTTGTAAACCCTAGGCAGTGTTTTTTCAAAAAACAGTGCAAAGAGTTAGGGTTTAAATTTTTCCCTATTGAATCGCCATGAACACTAAAACAAACTCATGCATTGAGCATATGGGAGTGTGAACTTAATTGTGCAATGAGGAATTTACAATTTGAGAGCCTTTGGAGGAAGATGTGAATGATTTCGGGCCTTGTAGACTGGTGCGTCGCGCCACCTCACAGGTGCGTCACGCCTCTCTGGTGCATTGTGCCAATTATAAATTACAATGTGGAGTGGGCTCTGTGTGTGTTGCGTTGGCTCGGTGCGCCACTCCTTGACCCAGGTGTGTCGCGCCTAAGAATTTCTCATTGTTTGCAACCAACTCACTCCTTTGGCTCCAAAAACATGATTTAACACTTGCTCTTTCTTCTTTGGCACACAAATGAGCTTCTTTGACATGAAAAGACTTTATATACAAATGATTTTGATTTTTCACTTATGAAAACCCACTTCCCTAATGTTTGTATTTCACTTGCTGTTTTAAAAATCTGTTTTGGTAGTTTGAGTTTCTTTTTTGTGTTTGATGGACTAAATGCTTTGACTTTTTGATTCTTTTGCAGGGGCTGGAATGCAAGATCTTGGAAAAGTGACCAGGGCTACATCTTGAAATTATTACATATGGGAAAAATGAAATTACATAAAATTTTATACATAAAACATAAAAAACTCTATTTTTCCTCAAAACATAGTTTTGAGGAAAAATCAATCATTGAGCATGTGATTATTGAAATTTTCATTGCTGAGACTTTATTTGACCTCCTCATGCACCTGCTGACCATTATTGATATTTTACATGACCTTATGGACAAACCCTAGACCTAATGAGACCTAAAACCCTAAAAATGAGTTTTTGCAGATGTAAAGACAAAAATCACTGTAAATGACCTAAAAATGAGCCAGCAGGTAAAGATTATAAGGGAGAAATTTATAAAATGCCACTACCATCAGATGATCCATGATCCTAATGGAATGCAGATGATCGGATGAGACACCTAAAATGCAATGCAAGAAGAGAATTTTGATCACTGATGGAGGGATGAAGACACCAACACTAATAATTGACACTCTTATTGTTTTGCTAAATCTTTATTGAATGACCTAATCTGATGTCATTGGTCATGAAGTGCATGGTAACCTTGATGTGAGAGGTATAAGTGTAAGATTGATATTCCAAATATCTTACTATTTGTGGTCTTGTCTTGATGACATATCGTTAAAATGAATTTCCTAACTTGATCGAGTGACTTGATAGAAAGTGTTATTGTGTTCATAATATTGGAGATCTATCTACTACTTCGAGTCTAACCTTTGATAAAAGATTGATGTCATGATGTTGATAGCCATATTTTTATGATCTAATAGATCTACTGTTGCATAACTAAAGTAGAGAAATGTTTCTTACATGAATGAAGATGAATAATGTAGATCCCTAGTCAGAGTGAGAATCTCTTCTCAAGTTTATTACCCTTATTACTATTTGTATTATATATTGTTGAAGTATGATTTATGTGCATTTGAGACGTCTTAGATTTGAAGCTCGTACATAAATTATGGTTTTTTCTCTAGACACGGTCACAGATCTAGGATAGCTTGTCCCTGGATGCATGCATGCTAAGGCCTAGATGGCGCCTAGGCAGCTAAAATTGCTCTCATGCTAACCTAAAGAGAGTTACCATGGGTTTGACTATTTTTTACCATCATCTGAAGCTTTCTAAAGCTGTCTAATCTCTGAATCATGATGTCCCTATCATAGTCTGCCACTGTTAAATGATTTTTTGAAGTTGTTGAGTTAAATTGTTGATAATATAATGAAGTATTTTGCATTAAATTAGATGGTCACCTTGAAGATGTCAGTGCCATAGATGTATTGTAGATAACAACAATATCTACTAGCAGGAAAAGCTTGAATGTTTGCCATAAAATAAACATGCAGATTGAACTTGTGTTTACAGGTGACTGGGACATACATATAGATATGTCACCATGTTTGTGCTATAAGAGGTTCGCATGATTTGGAATTACTAGTATATATGAAAAGTGTTTTTTCATGATGCTTGACAATAACTTTGAATTAATGATTGAGATGTGATTTGATTATAGATCTCTCTACGATAGTAATTTAGATTTGACTTGATGTCCAGTGATTTGATTTGACGATTTTTTATTTGCCTTGATGACATATGTGGGTATTTGGAGACTGGCCTCCTTATTCTTGCCATAATGGTTGAAATAATGAGAGTTGTGATTCAAGATGAAAGTCAAACTTGCATGACTATTCCTTGGTGTATGCATTTTCACCTAGCAACAGAAATGACTTATGTAATTCTTATGATAATGACTTGATAAAGTTCGGATTGATCTTTCATGATTGATTACAACTTGTTGGCATGATGAAGTCATGATTTGATATGACCTCCACCTGTCTCTTGGTTGAAAGTATTAATATTATGATAATGATGACTTTGATAATGGTAGTTATCTCGCTTCTAAAATATGATGAGTTGACCCTGTTGATTGATGGTACAACATTGAGTCATGTAAGGATGATTATGTTGGCTTAGCACAACATTATGCTTAGATACTTGTAAACCAGATATGTCTATATTTGACAGTTATCTGATGAAGCTAGGATGATTATTTCCAAATTAAGCCTTTGATATTGATTAGGGTTTTGGTTTTATATCTTGATGATCTACTTGTGACATGTGATGAGCCTCTCATGATCTAAATCAGAGAGAGATGGATTATGAAGCCTGAAATAATGTATCATGGCATGATAAATCGATTTATGGAATTTGGGGAAGAAATTTCATATTCAAAGCTATTGGAAAATGTTTTTGAATAATGAAAATGAAATTACTTGGATACTCTGAGTTGAAATTCAAGATGTTGTTGAACTTGACATGGCATCTGACAGTTGAAGCATTGATGTTCCATTTTTAACATCCATCTATATATGAATGATGTGCATAGAACCTTAATGAATTCACGAGTGAGTTACTTCACTCACATATAGTTGCCACTAAACATGCTTTGAAATATCTTCATGAGGTGTTCTATTTTTAGAATGAGATATTTCTCCTATGATATGTATCTTCATAGATGTATTGACGATATTTGATATTATTGTTGATATTGCTAATATTTGAGATTATTGTTGATAGGAACATTTAGATGTTGCTTTAGTATACAATCTACCATGATATCTTGGATGAGAGGTCCATATCATGACTGAGTTTGATCATGATGTTGCCAGCATGGCTAGCTGTGAGGTAGGATACAGAAGCTCCTTAAAGAGTTCTTTGAGAATGATATGGATATGACATGGATACATTGTGATGATAAGATTGGCAATAAGTCCCATATTTATAGTTGGGACCGAGATACTCTCATATATTGAGACAGTGCAGTTGTTTGAAACAAGCTCAAGCTTGTGGTTGGCACCTCCTTAAGAGGGAGGATGATTATGGTATCATTTTCTGATTTATATGATTATATATGATCTGACATGATATTTCATTTGATGTTCTGTATGAATAGGAAACATCTATTATTGAGACAAGCAAATGATGGGAGAAGTGTTGTTCGAGGACACTGAGCAAACTCTTCCTATCCTGCCTCAGCTCCTAGGGTGAGGAATTGAGATAGAGGGTTTTTGGGGTTGAGGGAACTCTGGAAAATAAGGTGTTACCTTATCTATTACCCATGGTTGAAGAATGTTGCTCCCCTATCTTTATAGGGCTGGAGAATGCTTCTCCCCTACTTGTCTTTGCAGGGTACACCCCAGTTGGCATCACACCTTCAAGCAGGCCAACTTGATGGGAATACTGCTCCTTGTTTTGGCCAACAAGTTGAGAGTGTACTTGGGTGTACAACCCAAGTCGATTATGATGAATGTGTTCTACCACATGACTATTTTGGGTCATCGATGGGAAGATCAGTAAGAAATATGATGGGTTGAGATAACCTGATATGATTATGGGATAAGGGTAAGCTCCTCAATGAAATTCCAGGGTCGAGGGTGTATTCCTCTGTGTGATCAGTTGTCCTATTACTCAATATGGGTGGAAGCTATTGCTCCCCGACATGGTTCTAGGTTGAGACATGCTCCTCGATGATATGCTCTTCATTGATTATTGATGATGATATTTCTAGTAGTAGCCCACCAACAAATATTCCAGATATTAGCCTAATTATATAAAGGGTGGTAGCTTAAGCTACTCTCCAGTAACAAATTCTTCTTCTTCTAGATCCGAGAATGTTCACCATACGAGCGGGAACAACCAAGAGAGAAACAATAATAAGCAAAGGATAGATCAAGATGTACAATGATGGTTTGTGATTATTAGACACTTGAGATGGACATGGAATGATGAATACATGACATAAATGATCCGTGATGATACGTGATGATACTCAAAGATTCCATAATGGAATATCATTCGATAGACAAATATTGGTAGGTGGAATTCTCCCTAGTTGAGAGGGAGTATTAATTTTTGAAACTGTGGAAAAATTCCACCTTGGATAGCTCAAATGACCAATATAATGATTGCATTAGATTCCTCTTTTCAAGAGGAGAAAAATTGACCTGATGATCACCCAATTTGGTTAAGCGTAAGTTGAGTTATGAATTATTTTATTCATAAATGTATTATGGAATGGGTCGGCCCTAACCACAGGAGTAACTAATTTGGGTCAGTGTTAACCCCAACTGAACCCTCAGAAAATCCTATTAATAGAAGAAACCTCAAGATCATTTGGACACATCTTCTCTTCTATTTTGTCTTGGTTTTCACAGGTTCAATGGAAGGAGTTCGCTCAAGGGTCCGAAATCATAGGTGAAAGGTTCGCTCTAGATTAGAGTCTTCTTGATCTCAGTCACTGGCATAGAACAACATATTCTCATCCCTAGATGATAGCACATAAGCCTATGAGAGTGACTATAGACCCTTGTACAATGGCACAGAGGCTTATGGGAGCGACTATGGCTTCAGAGATAAATATGGATGTATCGGTCCCCGGTCACTCACACAAAGTGGTCCTGAGGGTGACCAAGACATCTCGGTTGCTCGCACAACAATAATAAGGGAAAAAATATTAGTTTTAAATGTATTACGCCACAGTCACATGCATAAATACTTCTTGAGAGAAATCGTGTAGTCACATTCGCATGCATATATTGACCGAGAGAGTGACCATGGATTTTTGGTCACACACAAATAGTTTTGATGAGAACGACCCGAGTTCAAATCTAGGGTTTCACATCTTGACTTCAGTGATATGGTGGATCTAGGTTTCTCTGTACTTCTATATAGATATATAGATTTGTAGATATGATTTTTTAGTTTCCACTGCAATCATATATATTGGGCTCATTGACAGTGAAAACAGTGCTCAACAGTGTTCGACACAGTGTCAGCAGTATACAACAATTGACATCAATTTGTGACAACACATTACAACCATCAGTATTTGGGTTCTAATTCCTAGCTTGCTTAGATCTATTTCATATATATCATTATTATTTTTCTACATAGATAAAGTTAAGGATCATTGTACTCCGTTTTGCTGCATCATTTGATGATGATCTAAGAAGAAGAAGATTTGCAAGGGTTTTCCCAATAATGGGGTTTGCCTTGCTCTTGGACCAATCCTGGTGTCTCTATGTGTGTGCATGCTTTCTTCTACTGTTCATTTTATGTTCCATTGCATTGATGATGATGGTGATGTTGTTTATTTCTATGTAGATACATATGATGATGTATAATGGTGTAGATTTGAATAATGTAATGATGATATGGGGTGAACTTAAAGTATTAATGGTGAAATCAAAGTAAATAAAAATGTCGTCGTATGAAAATTTAACACCAAAGGGCATGATACTCTTGTCTTGTAGATTTGGACCTCTTCTACAAAATTGTATCTTTTATCAACCCTTCTTGCATCGGGTGCCAAGCCTTTATGGAAGTAAGGGCCTATTCCTCTTCTTGATCCAGCATGGAAGCCTCATAGAGTTTAAAATTTTTGGAATTCACTACTGAAAAAATGTACATGTATGGGGGAATACTAATTCTATCTAGTGTCTTAAAGGGATCATATCATAGAGCCTTGATTTTCTTACTAGGACCCTAGAGCCTCTCCTTGTTCAACTGCAACCATACTTTGTCTCACACCTTGAATGATGTATCTATCCTTTGTTGATCATGCATGGCCATAGTAAGGTTGGGACGATAAAAAAGTGTTCATTTAAGGCCTCAAAATGTCTCATTTTTTTTTTTTGACTAAACATTTTCCAAATTTGGACCAATGGTAAAAATGGTTCTCAAAGCTCTTCCCTCTACTTTTTCCACCCTGAAGGCATCAAGATGGATGGAAAATCATTAGAGTCATTTTGAGGTCTAAAATGGGTCTTCTAAGGAATAATATAAAGTAATAGTGGAAATAATAAATTAAGATTAAGATTACATCATCAAATTTTAGATGGGAAAAAAAAAGAAAAAACTACCTTTTCAACTTGTATGTTAAACTTAACTCCCTATGGTTTTACTCAAATTTTGAGAGGGAGCACTTGTTGGATTCAAAATTTAATTCATCATATAAAGAGTACCCATGTTGCATACTTTCGATGGACCCTGCTACATGAACATTGAGAAATGCATGAAAAACATGATTGCAATCACGTTTTTTTTCACGTATTTCTTAGTTTTCGTGTAGCAGTGTCCATCAAAAGTATGAAACATGGGTACTCCTTGAATGAGGAATTAAATTCTGAATCCAAGGAGTTCTCTTGCTTGAAATTTGAGTAATTTTGAATGGAGATAAGTTGAAAATACGAGTTGAAGAAACACTTTTTTTTTATTATTTTATCCTTTTACTTTTTTACATCAAAAATGTTGAATCATCCCCTATGGTTGACATCATCATCTTGAATCCTATTGGTCCTTATAAAGTTTATTTTGGTTGTACATTTTTATTTTGAAGCCCATTTTAGACCTTAAAAATTCTCTAATGAATATAATGATCTAATCTATATCATACCTCCCCATTTTTGGAGAGTTTTGGTCACCAAAAGCTTATAATGAATGAGGTAAGGGATTTTTTCCTCCACATTCTCTCAGGTGTACCATTTAGCCTTATTGAAAATTTTCCTTTTAACCTAATCTACCCAAATTCATGCTCCCCCTATGTTGTAGTTATGCCCCCCTCATGAAAAAATGTATCCTTTAATAACTCTACTTGAGCATCTAGTGCCAAATCATCTACAAAAGATAGGACATGTTCCCCTTCCTGATCAAGCATTGAAGAATCATATAGTCAGATTATTAATATTCACCACTGAGTAAATGCACATGTATGGTGGTACACTAATCCTATAGGCATTATTTCGAACCTTTTCTAGTATCTGAAAGGGACCATATAATAAAGCCTTTATTTTCTTACCAGGACTTGTAACATTATCATGTTCAACTACAACCATAATTTGTATCTCACCTTAAATGACTTCTCTATCTTGTGTTGATCATGCTTGGCCATAGTAAGGTTATTACCACAAATTTTGTTCATTTATAGCCTCAAAATGGCTCATGAAGTTTATTGTCTCAAAATTTTACAAAATGGGGCCACCATTAAAAGTGATCTTGTCAGCTTATTCCTCCACCTTTTCCACTTTGAAAGCATCAAGGCAGATGGAAAATAATATAATGATCCAGTCTCAATAATTAAATTATTTATAATTGAAATTTTGTATAATTAATCACTTAGTAATTGTATGCATGTGATACAAGTGAGATAATGATCTATCAAAGTGTTGGACCAAGTATCACACTGAGAGGGGGGTTAATCAATGTGTGAGAAATTTAACCATTTCACAACTTTTCACCTATGCATCATGAAACTAACATCACATCACTAACACATTAAGAGGCCATCACATAAACACAAAAGGACACAAGATTTTATGTGGAAACCCATATGGGAGAAAATCACAAATACTTCTTCATCTTTATCTTCAATTTATTGCATAGATTTGCAGGCACCGACCTACTAGAGGTACCCACCCCCAAAATATGAAAGTTAATACTTATGGTAGGCTACAAACTAATTGAGACACTGACCTTGAAATTTACAAGCAACAACTTAGTATAGGCCACAACCTAATTGAGGCACCAACCTCGATGATGAGAAATATCTAACTTGATCTAGGCTCCAACCTTGATGATGAGTAAGCTACAAATTTCTCTAGGCTCCAACCTGATTGAGGTGCGAACCTCAATGTAGGCACCCACCTCCTTCTTCCACTTCTAGTGGAACTCTTCTAAAAATATTTCAAACTAGATCGAGTTTCTCTTCAAACAATATAAATCTTCAAATTGAATAAACTACTACTATCATACCACTATCAATCGCCTATCATATACTATAAAAAATGTTGCTTCAACATGTTCATCAATATGGTCACATATGACTCATATTAGAACCTACTTCTACCATCTACTCAAAACCACTGCCACTTTCTCATAAGATCTCAAAACATACAACAAATATTTTGATCATCAAGAATTTATCAATAAGGCTTTTCATGACTTTGGAAATGTCCATATCTAAGCCTCGATCATTGTGCTTCTTCTCTAATCCAATTTATACTAAAACTAATCCCAAAACCATTTAAAACCATATATTAGATTGACTATTATACAAAATTCCCCTTTCAAGGCACATTATACAAAATGCCTAAATTTCAGCAACTAGTCCTACCAAATGTCTACTTCTGACTTACTAATCATTCGAAAAAATAAGCATTGGCAGAAAAAATAAAAAAAATATTTTGTAACCTAACAATTGTTGAGGCTTTAACCTAGGTCTCAGCCAACACATTATGTACCCACAACCAAAAAACCTGAATTGAGTTGTCACACCATGTCACATACTTTTTTTTTTTTTTTTTGCGGTGATTAGCCCTTCAAGGAGTGTGCACCAATATTTGACCTGAGGTTATTTCACAATCAAACATCAATAGTATATGTCACATATTTTGATTTATAAACAGTGTAGTTTCATTGACTTTAAAAGCACTTCCCTCTAGGCTCGGTTGAGGCTTGCACCAATAACAAGATGACACCCCTCAGGCTGGATCAATACTATAAAAAATCTTGATGCTTCTTTGGGCTCAACCAATACTAAATAAGCTATGATAGTCCTCGACTGAACAACAGTGAATATAAATGCCCAACCAATCTCAAGTTGCGATACAAAGGTGATACGTCTTTGGCTCAACCAACAAATGTAATTAGAGAACATCACTCCTTCAAGCTCATTTGCATAGATAGTGATTCCCCTCGACCAAAAAATGGTGAATAGAAATGTCTCTTTAAGCTTAAGCCACAATACAAAGGTGATTCCTCTTTAGGGTCCTTCAAGTTCCATTAAACTATAATAGTGCTTACGCTATCAATGTAATTATAAAATGGGTTCTCTCCAAGCTTGGGAAACCAACAGTGAACAAACAATGTAATTAAAGAAGTATGCCCCTCTAGGATTGAGAAACTAACAACATACTCGTAGAACAACACCCCTCTGAGCTCAGGAAACCAACAACTCAACCAACCATTAGTGAATACTTCTTCAAGATCATCCGATAATAAAAAAGGATGCCCCTCAGTGCTTGGGAAAATAATATAATCAGAGAATGATGCCCTTTTGATAATGGAAACCAACAGTAAACAAACAATGTAATCAGAGAATGATGGTCCTTTGGGATTAGGAAACCAATAGCGAACAAACAATGAAATCAGATAATGATTCCCCTTTGGGCTCGGAAAATCAATAATAAATAGTAATTCTTTTGGCTCGAACTCATCATTAACAAACCAACAACTAATTGCAATAATAAACCACAAACACCAAGCCAGTCATCTACTACATATTCAATGATATTCATCTGATTATGTATTCAATGATATGATATGGTGCTTGGTCATATGTATTTATAATCAACGATGTGGACCTGAAGCTAGGAAGGTCAATTGTAAGACCTAGGGCTCAACCAATTCTAACACAATCAACCCAAGGCACTCAGTCATTTAACTCATATGACCAAGCCATGTCACCTGATTTTAGGCGCCTATGGTTGGTTACAAGATGACATTAGCATGACATCATTATGCCACATGGCATCCCATGGGGGGTGCCACATGTCACCCATATTTGATCCATTGACCAATTTGAGTTCCAAAATCTTTTGCCACATGGCAATGCCTAGTGGTGCCACATCAGCATGTTGACATCACCTACTAACATCATCTCATCTGTCTTATCATCCTCTGCCATGTGTCATGTCAAGAATGGGCCATGGTGAATGTTAAACATCATGTAATTTTATTCTTATTTTATCATTCAAATATGTGGTCAAGCAGTAAAGCCATATGATCTGGGAAATATGCATGACCTTTGGTTGTGTTAAACTTTGGGAAACTTACTTGATCTCCACCATGAGAGTTGTGCATTATTTAACGTTTCAATATTTTGGGGGTTTTCCCTATAGTTTGAGACCCTCAACAAATGATGATTTTCAAATAGCCATGACTTCTCATTCGGGAGGAGTTTTTCATAGTGGGATATATCGTTGGAAAGGTCTTGATGAGATTTATGAAACTATGTTGTTTCTAGAATCATCATAGCATTATAACCATATACAAAACTCAATAAAATTCAAGATTCCTTTGACTTCACCTGATGATTGAATGTAAGTTACCCAGCTATCACATTTTTTCCTTTGATCGATTAATGATACTAATGTTGTCTTGGTCATCCCCTTCGACATCAATGACACTTATTTTCATAAATTACAACACTATGTGAAACACCAAGAAGTATATGATGGTTATAAAGATGAAATATTAGAAACAAGGCCACTATGGTGACACTAAACCCTCTGATGTGCCTTAATAACCATAAGGTATGATCTATGAGATGTGTTGTGCTAGGTTATAGTGAGTTAGAGGGATACCTTGACTATAAGAATCTTTATCTCTTTGACCTTCCTATACAATAAATCATTGGCAACATGGATCCCCTAAGGGATTATTGAACAAAGAGGGTGATGCCTAAGCCTAGAAGGGTGAGTGACTACAATGAAGGAGTTAAATTGGTTGTGGAATATTCATGCTCATTCGGATAATGAGTTTGAGGAAATAGTGAGTTGAACTTATTTCTTGTAGAAGCCTTGTGAAGCAAATAGAAACCAATCAAATAAGTAACAAACTGAAATGACATATTTTAAAATGATTTCTTACCTTATGGATTTGAAACATTCTTATAGATAAGTTATTAGTTATATTAAATGGTTGTGACTCGTGTTCATTCAATGTATGATGTAGGCATAGGCTAGAATGCCATAAGTCTGGAGGTAACCAAACTATGAAGATAAATTCCATTGTTGAAGCACTGGAAGGAAGAAGACATGAATGGTGTTGTCAATATGCAAGAGTGATAATGTGGGCACAATTGAAAGAGGAAATATGTGGGCTTGTTTTAATGAACCAAGACACCTAGCATGGCATATTACTCCAAGAAATGAAACCTATAATTGCGTGGACATTGAATATGTTGTTCCTTTAAGTGGAATGTGATTGTGACACCCCAATTTTAATCCTACATAGATAATGTAATTAATTATATTATTTTTTCCATAATAGGCATGTATATGTGGAAGCAGTAAGAAACATAAAAATATGTATTACATTTATTTTAATAATAATTTCTACGAAAATAATGAAGTGATGAGAAATTGACATGAACCATGAGCCATGAGTGGGAGATGGGAATAAGGAATGCTAGCAAATATTGTATTATCACACAAAAAATGATCACTATGACAAATTTGCTAGGATTATTGAATTACATCATGTTAGTGTGGCCTTTCCACATTAAAACCCTCTTTCAATCATAAAAATAGATTTAGGAATCATTGTTCCTATGTTATTTTCATAAATTTTACCCATTTACATGAAAATGTCCCACACATTTTGTAAATTTATATTATTTTCATCATTTTATCCATTTATGTGAAAGTAATTTGATTATTTTGACCAATTTGAGTCATTCACATCGAAATAACTCAATGAATAATCTATTTATGGATTATTCTTATTAATTAACTTAAAGAATCATTATTCTTGAATTAATTACCTATAAGTAAGGTCACTAACCAAGTTTTGATATTTTCCTATTACAATAATTATAAAATAGGAGAAATAGTTAAATCTTGATTTTAACCATATCAAATCTAACAACTATTTTGTTCTTTTATTATTATTGTGAGACAAAAAGGTCAAAATGGTAGTTAGTGACCTTTATCATGGGTTACTAAAGAATATTATTTAAGTTAATTGATTAAATTAATTCATAAAAAATTAAATTATTGAATTATTTGCACTTGACTAAATCAAATGGGTGAAAATAATAATTACTCTCACACAAATGGGTAAAATAATGAAAATAATATAAAATTAATGAATTTATGGGTTATTTGTACATAAATGGATAAAATTAACAAAAATAACTTTGGAAAACAGGTTAATTAGGCTATTTTTATAAATTAAAGTGTGTATTGTTGTAGAAAACCCATACTAACATGACATATTTTGGTAATCCTAGCAATTAGGCTAGGTGAACACTTTTTGTGTGATAACATTGGACAAGTCCAATCTATCATTCGTTTTGTTATTTTATTATTATTGTGAGAGGAAAATATCAAAGGGTTGGTTAGTGTCGTTTACTATGGGTAACTAACTCAATGACTTATTGCATTATTTCCATGTGAATGATTCAAATGGGTGAAAATAATTAAATCACTTTTACGTAAATGGGTATAATAATAAAAAACATAAACTGAATAAATTTATGAATTATTTTCATGTATATGACCAAACTTAACAAAAATAACTTAGGAAAAGTGGTTCCTTAGGATATTTCTATGATTGATAGTGGGTTTTAATGTGGATAATCTATACTAACATGGTGTATTTTGATAATCCTAAAATTTTGGTTACATAATCACATTTTATGTGATAACACTTTGGTTGCTAAAAAAATCATTTCCATAAACTTTTTGTTGAGTTTAAAAATAAAATCCCATTTTGAAAATCTACTTTGTCAAAAAAAATTGATGGGGGGAATTAGTGGTTGAACTACCAACACCCCTAATTATGGGAGGTAGTTTGGGTTTGTACCCAACAAAACTGCCAAGATATGGGCCAAGTACTCATCCAAAAGCGTCTACTATTAACCAACAAATTTGTGGGCATGACGCACTAATTTGAAAAGGAGAGTCATGAAACCTTGGGCAAGAGAGCAAAGAATGAGAGGTTCTCATGTCCAGATAGTATGGACTACACATTAATGGGCCTAAGGATCAAATCTAGATGAAATGAGTACCATAAATATTTTTGGTTGATTATAGCATATGAAAGGATAATTGTATCCATTTTTTGGTTAATCAAATTGAGCAGAAGTGCCCAAACCTGAACTGAAAATTAGGGTTGTGATTTTGGGTGCTTGCTAGGCAAAGCATGGACCAACTAATAGGGAAGGTTGTTGAAGGAATTTGAGAGAAGTGAAGTGATCCATTGTGCTATATGAGATAACTAAGAAACCACATATTGTTTGAGTAAGCTATTGGATCATAGTGGTTTTAAGGTAACTTGTTGATTTTCTATTGATGAAGGATAATGGCCTTTATAAATCTACCTTTTGTTAACTAAGTGAAGGAATTTCACTCATGGAATTATGGTCTAGCTATAGGGTGTTAGTTGCAAAAGGATTAGGCAGAGATTTGATCTTATGGTTGGGTGGAAAATGGTTTACCCTTCATCAATTGCGGGTGACTATATGATTTCACTAGATAAGTATTATATGTGATTTCTAATTTAAGATATAACTTCTATTAAATTAAATAAAAAGGGTGTTTATGCTTATTCAATTTAAATGACTTCCTGCTGAAATTTAATTTGATTTATGTATGTTATGGCTAATTTCATAATATAATGAATTTATTGAGCATATGACTCATGGTAAATTTTTAATATTTGGTTATGGTTGTAACATTCCTATTGAAAACACATTTATGATTGAAAAGGTAGGTGTTGATAGCTCATCATCCCCTTGGAAAAACTTAATAGAGGGCTTACAAATAAATACTCACATAGGGCCTTAAACAAGATGGTTGGGTATATACCAACCATGGAGAAAGAATCCTTAATAAGTTATTTAAGGACTAAAAAAAAAAAAAAATGTATTTAACATGGAATTTGAGTCATGATTTTCTAGTGAAGAGACTAAGAGGATTCTCCACATAACATATAAAATGATTAATTAAAAATTTTACTAATGAACATATGGCTTGCAAAATTAGTTGAAGGACTTAATTGAACTCTATGAAGCCTTTTAATTTAATGTCTAATGAAAACCTCTCTAATGGAGCAAATATGTTGTTTGAGTACATGAAACTTAGTCCCCAATTTGGAATAACAAGACTTGGACGCCTTTTTGCATTGATACATCAAGATGGATATGGCTGTTGTCTCTTTCTTAGGGATACCATGAAGTATAATCCAAGACAAATTATTTCCTCAAGAGTTTTATGAGCTACCGCAAAATGGTCATTATAGAAATTATGAGGTTAAAAATGGGCCTAAAAACAAAGTGCAACCAAAATAAACTTTATAAGAACCAATAGGATTCAATATGATGATGTCAACCATGGGGGATGATTAACCATTTTTGGAGTAAAGAAAAAAAAAAACTAATTTTTCAACTCGTATTTTCAACTTATTTCCCCACGGTTTAATCAAATTTCACGTGAGAGCACTAGATGGGTGAAAAAAATAATTCCTCATCCATGGAGTACCCATGTTTCATATTTTTTATGGATCCTGATACATGAAAAATAAAAAATACATGAAAAACGGGATTGCAATCACGTGTTTTCATGTATTTCTCATTTTTCCTGTAGCAGGGTCCATCGAAAGTGTGAAACATAGTACTCCTTGGATAAGTAACTAAATTTGGCATCCAACGAGTGATCCCACTCAAAATTTGAGTAAAACCATAGGGAAATAAGTTGAAAATGTAGTTTTTTATTTTTTTCCCTCTAAAATTTGATGATGTAATCTAATATTATTTTATTATTTCCACTATTATTTTATAATATTCCTTAGGAGGCCCATTTTAGACCTGAAAATTTCTCTAATGAAATTTATATGTGACATTTTATTTTCGCTGATAAGATAATTCATCAACAAGTAGGATTTGATATTGGCCTCCTAGGTTGTAATGGGTTTAAAACCTTAAATTTATAAACAATTAGATGAGTAATAGGTCCATTTGGGTTTGGTCAACTCAGGGAAGTTGGCCTTATGGCCTCAAATTAGAATTTCCTTAGTAAAGGTTGGAATTTTATGAGGATGATGCTAATGTGAAATATGAGGATTGCATGCCTTTGAATGCACAAGGAGATTTACTTAAAGATGTTTTTATGTAAATTTATGTAAATTGCATTCCAAGGTGCAAGTGGAAATTGTTAAAGGAGAGAGCACTTAAACCCTCTTAAGCATTCTTCGTGTGTAATTGGGATTGGTTCCAACATTCTAAGATGAAGGAGCCATTGATTAAGGTAAGGATTGTTGACATTGCAATTAACTCTTTTGCCTATAAGTTTGTTTTCTTAGATATGCTAGTTGTGATAAGCCCCTAAACACTTGCTTACTTTTTATATATAACATTCATCATGAAGGTTTTGAAATATGTAACTAGGTTCAGTGTTCATAATGACATATATAATGTTGATTTTATGTATTCAATGTTATATATATATATATATATTTATATATATATATATATATATATATTTATATATATATATTATATATATATATATTATATATATTATATATATTATATATATATTATTGTTCTTGAGGAATGGGTTTTCATGCTCAAGGAAAATTTATTTTAGTTCAAGCTCCCATTGAGAGCTTTTAGGATTTTTCATTGAGTCTTTAAAAGTCAAAAAAGTCATTCTTATGTATCAATAATTCTTCTTGGGCATGTTACATATTGTAAGAAAAAGTGTTTGAGTTAAATTAGAGTCAAGATACCCTCCAAGGCCATGTAAAATGTGCAAGCATCAAGTCAACCTCATGGAGCAAAAAGTCAGCCTAGAGACGTCATCAAGTTAGCCTCAAAGCATGAAGAAATACTCTATATATAGGAGGACTCAGCCCCACTAAAGGAGTCATTCAATCATCTTTATTATATTTGATCTAAGAAAGCAGAAGAAAGAAATAAAAGATAGAAAAAGAGGAGACAATATTCATTTGAATAAATTGAAATTTTGCACTTGTTTCAGGGCTCGAATTTATCACACGTGCAAAGGAATGATTAGGGCATCCACTTACTACAGAGACCAAGTTACAGACCTTAAGGAAGTCAAATGAAGACAAGGAATTAATCTATCGTTAAATTCGAGATCACAAGCAAATCAACTTTAATCAAGCGAAGAAGTAAAGGGCTGAAGTTACCCCAAATCTGTCACACGTGAAAAAAGTTTAGTCCATTGCAGGAAGCCAAAAATTGCAGTCAAGGAGGCCAAAAGTTTCATACTAATGTTGCAGAAGCAAAGGCTAAAAGTTGAAGAGGATATTGTAGCTGAATCAAGAAGGGGCTAACTTTGAATTGAGGAAAATTGACTTGGTCTTGGAGAGGTTAGTAGGTCAAGGGTCTTGGTCTTGGATTTCATCACTTGAAGATTATATAAGAAGAAGAATTCATTTGGGTTTTCCTCTCAAGTGGGAGAGGTTTTGGCTGATCACATATGTTTTGTGTCCCTTGTCTCATGCTTATTTATGATACGACAATTGTTGATGATAGAAAACATTAATATAATCAAGATATAGAAAGAAGCTAATAATATACTAAGTAAAGTTACATCACAAAAAGTTATCATTATAGAGAAATCAACTCATCCCACTACCCTAGATTTCTCAACAGAGAGTTAATGTGTCGATAGATGCTTTACAATATAGTATGGGGGAGATGTTTCCTCATAATGTTATTTTTAAAAATAACAAACAATGTTTACATTAACAAATTAAAAAATAGTAATAATAAAAAATCTTTCAATATTAGTCACAAATAAAATAATTCAATTTCCACCATAATTTTATATAAACTTTATATAGAGAGATAAATCAATTAAAAATAATAATAAAAAATATAATTTAGTTTAATTTCTTTACTTTTTAGGATAAGGGAGATATGTAATTCCTTTGCTACTCATAATAGAGTTGATACATGGCATTAAAAATAATATTGATATTACAGTGTAGTATAAAGGATATATATAATTCATTATATTAGCATAGGGAGTTTTATATAAAATATATTAATATCAAAAAAATGTTTTAGTATATTCTTATTAACATAACTTTATATGTCCCTAGATGCGGGTGTTAGCACGTCAGCTAGGGACGAGCCACGTGCCCAGCATGTGTCACCCCGTGTTAACGCAGTATAGTTAATGCCCACTGCCGCCGAGGTATGAGGTTCAGTAGCCCGAGCTCTTGGCATTCAATATTACGCAGGGTGAAGAGATGTTGCTACAGGGAGCAATTATGGAGAGCTTTTATCGAGGGAATGTTGCAAGAACTCATAAGGATGACGGATCATTGCAGGTTCATTCGCAATGTAAGGTCTGTGTGGAGCAGGCTCTGGAGGAATTTCATCCGGTGGGCGCTCTTCTCCTTCAAAACGCGGCCACTGCTGTTGCAAATACCCATTTCGACTCTGGAGAGTCCCTCAGGTGGGAATAGAACTCTGAGGGCAAAGGGAGCGCAATTGAGGCGGAGAGTGAAGGCATTCACTTGGGCGAAGTTCACTTCCTGCTTGCTAATCCTGTGCGCGGTTTATGGGCAGTTGAGCTCTGCCTTGAATCAATTCGGGGACTGCACTCAATTGGTAGTGACAACTGTGACTTCAAGCCCACAAGCTCGGTCCTGGAACAAGTTGAAGGAGACACGGAAAATATGGCGCGACTGCGTGAAAGACAGCCGAGTCGGAGGGGACCTGGGCGTGGTGCACCTTCACGCCCCCCTATAGCGGATGTACACCATCACTGCTGCTGCTGCTACTGTTACAGGAGGGCGGGAGCCATACCAATTCCAGCCAGTCAGTTCTTGGAGGTCAGCAGCTCCAGGGGAGGAGAGCCCGTGCTTCCAACATTCGGCTCAATCGTTTTCACCTTGGGCAGCTCGCAGGAAAGTGCAGGTATTAACGCACATATCTCAGTTCTCTTTACGAAGGTTCCTGAGGAGAATGAAGATGGAAAGAAACCGGATTCGGCTGAGATACTTCCAGAAGGCAATCGTGAGGAAAGTCCAGTGCTGCAGCCACCAATTGAAAAGGGCAATTCAGGGAAGGAGCTTCAGCAAGCCCCTCCCCAACCTCCAGAGCAGGAACCGCCGGCCACTGCGAAGGATCCTATGGCAATGTGGGCAGGCGTCCCTGAAGGCCAAGGCTGGAACTACATCATTGAGGAAGAGCCTGAAGATTAACCCCCAAAGACACTCTTCGGCTTACTTTTCTCTCTCTCGGGTCTGGTATAAGTTAGAGGCCTCGGTTGGTATCTGGACGATGCTACATTTTTATGTGTGTATACTTATAGTTCTTTTTCATATTATGTGTCTGTCTGTCATGCGTCGTGGCTAGGTCTACTATGAGTTTTTTGTTGGAAGCCCCTGCGTGGGCCATTTCATTATTGTCTGAGATCAACTCTGTGTCACATGTTTTGGTATATCCTGGAGGTGCTGCCCCTGCGAGGGCAAATTCTGTGTCAAGCAAAGCTATCCAAGGTGCCACAGTTGGCCCTGGACAGTCTGTCTTTTTGCATGTAATGTTTACCTGTATATAATATAATAGCTTAGCTAGCTTTACCGAGAAAAAAAAACATAACTTTATATGTAAGCCTCGATGGTTAGCTCAATCATTCGAGTTCCCATCATTAAAGCACCTTTATTATTGAGAGATCACGGGTTCAATTCTCTCGATGCTCTTGGGGTTAGGCTCCATGGTTGAGCTAGCAAGAAGTGATCCCTTTGGGTGGATCTACCTGGTATAAATATTTCATGGCTGTAGAGGTCACCGATCTCCGAGGCCTATGAACCACATTGAAAAAAAACATGATTTGATACAAAATTTCAATAGTTGTTAAAATTACCGAAGAGAAAATCAAATTTACTAAGAGTTGTTGATATTTTTTGCCAACAAGAAAAAATTCAACCTCCCGGGGCATAAATAAATGTCCCCATACGTTTTTAAAGAGGTGTTATTCCTCATTCTGTGCACATTCAAGTTTTCAAATATATTCTAAGAAATAGTATAACACTAAAATCATGCACCTGTGAGTGGACCCGGTGTGGTCAAAGGAGAACATAACAGAAGTAAACGTACAAACTTTAATTGATCATGTCCATTCCATTCATCTTTGTGAAGTAAGCATCATTGGAGAAAGACACTAGACAAAGGTAAAAGCATAATGGTCTAGACAAAGGTAAAGGCAGAATGGTCTAGACATTCAGAGAACTATAGAATAATTTCATTCATATAATTCATAAAGAGAATAGGAAAACATCTAGAAGATTCACACTGGTTTAAAACAAGTCTCAGAATCGCACATGAAGTGTTTTCTCAAAAGGGAGCTCTTTGCGAGAGTCGAAAAAAAATGTTTTGAAAATTCAAGTGTGAAAGTTTGTTTGAGATACTACCCATTTAGATGATAAGTGAGCAGTTGATCATCCATCCCTTTGATGAATTAGGAATTGCAACCATTTATTCCATCTATAAAATATGGTCCAATTCATAATGCATCAAAATGTTTATGCATGGAGAGTTTTTCTTTAGCTTTATTCGATAACAAAATGAGTTTCCCCTTGAAAAAACTCTTATTAATAGCTCATTTATTAAAATTTATAATAGCATCGTCTTATCTCCTCCAGATACTTCTAAAATATTCTTATCTTTGCTCCTGCAATTGCATTAATTGATGTAGTCTAGTCTGGAGAGGGGAGAATTTTTTTTCCTATAACTGAGTTGCCAATGTCAGTGCATTAATTTCCATATGTATAGGAAACCTTGCATCCTCTTCTATACACTAGATATAATAGGGACTATTCTATACTCTTTTGTAGGGTGAGCCCACTAGACCACAAGGAATCCAGAAGTTTCTTATGTCAGTTCCTTTAACTTTTAGTCATTGTCTTTTTTGGAATATTTTTAATAGTTTTATTTGTTGGTTTTGCTATACCATTTCCTTGGGTATAATAGTTGGAAGATTGACTTGTAAGTATTCCATGCTTCCACAAAATTATGTGAACTTATACCCAATAAAAATATAACCATTATCTATGATTATTTTTTCCAGTACTTCTTATCATGAAAGGATTGTTTCTTGTAGAAAGTGGATCAAATTCTTTGTTGTAGCAACTTAAATGCTATTGCCTAGGCCCACTTTATAAAATAAATAGTTGTAGTCATAATATAGCCACGCCCTACACCTGATCTAATCTGATTGGTCCAATAACATCCAGCCCCCACTAGGCAAAGGGAGTGTCAATTGCAATCATATTTAGGAGCATGGATTCTTTATTTTCTCTTACTAAAAAGATCTGAGATGGAATGCATTTTTTTATTAAGGCATAAGGGTCCTTAAAAGGAGTTGGCGAATAAAATATGTAGTATACCTAGGGGGGATAATATGGGGTACAAAGGGAGGCACCCAAGGGAATAATGTAATAATGGGATGGGCCATAGTAATAAATAAGGTGGTTAACCCGTATCATGTAAGGGACCACAAGTAGTTAGCAATAATGCAATAAGCCCATGATATTAGATAGATGGTGCTGAGGGAACCATGGTAATGACCCATGGTATTGTATGTATGAGGCCTATATAGAGGCTAGAGACTCCCCATTGAGAGATGTCAAGGATTATTGTAT